>JAWMAG010000240.1:0-66864 GCA_037013455.1 Ceratitis rosa | reverse complement strand
GCAATGCAGTGAGTTATATCAGTTTTTAATAAAACTATCCATATGCAATGCAGTGAGTTATATCAGTTTTTAATAAAACTATCCATATGCAATGCTCTGAGTTATATCAGTTTTTAATAAAACTATCCATATGCAATGCTCTGAGTTATATCAGTTTTTAATAAAACTATCCATATGCAATGCAGTGAGTTATATCAGTTTTTAATAAAACTATCCATATGCAATGCTCTGAGTTATATCAGTTTTTAATAAAACTATCCATATGCAATGCAGTGAGTTATATCAGTTTTTAATAAAACTATCCATATGCAATGCAGTGAGTTATATCAGTTTTTAATAAAACTATCCATATGCAATGCTCTGAGTTATATCAGTTTTTAATAAAACTATCCATATGCAATGCAGTGAGTTATATCAGTTTTTAATAAAACTATCCATATGCAATGCAGTGAGTTATATCAGTTTTTAATAAAACTATCCATATGCAATGCTCTGAGTTATATCAGTTTTTAATAAAACTATCCATATGCAATGCAGTGAGTTATATCAGTTTTTAATAAAACTATCCATATGCAATGCTCTGAGTTATATCAGTTTTTAATAAAACTATCCATATGCAATGCAGTGAGTTATATCAGTTTTTAATAAAAACTATCCATATGCAATGCTCTGAGTTATATCAGTTTTTAATAAAACTATCCATATGCAATGCTCTGAGTTATATCAGTTTTTAATAAAACTATCCATATGCAATGCAGTGAGTTATATCAGTTTTTAATAAAACTATCCATATGCAATGCTCTGAGTTATATCAGTTTTTAATAAAACTATCCATATGCAATGCAGTGAGTTATATCAGTTTTTAATAAAACTATCCATATGCAATGCAGTGAGTTATATCAGTTTTTAATAAAACTATCCATATGCAATGCAGTGAGTTATATCAGTTTTTAATAAAACTATCCATATGCAATGCTCTGAGTTATATCAGTTTTTAATAAAACTATCCATATGCAATGCAGTGAGTTATATCAGTTTTTAATAAAACTATCCATATGCAATGCAGTGAGTTATATCAGTTTTTAATAAAACTATCCATATGCAATGCAGTGAGTTATATCAGTTTTTAATAAAACTATCCATATGCAATGCAGTGAGTTATATCAGTTTTTAATAAAACTATCCATATGCAATGCTCTGAGTTATATCAGTTTTTAATAAAACTATCCATATGCAATGCAGTGAGTTATATCAGTTTTTAATAAAACTATCCATATGCAATGCTCTGAGTTATATCAGTTTTTAATAAAACTATCCATATGCAATGCAGTGAGTTATATCAGTTTTTAATAAAACTATCCATATGCAATGCAGTGAGTTATATCAGTTTTTAATAAAACTATCCATATGCAATGCAGTGAGTTATATCAGTTTTTAATAAAACTATCCATATGCAATGCTCTGAGTTATATCAGTTTTTAATAAAACTATCCATATGCAATGCAGTGAGTTATATCAGTTTTTAATAAAACTATCCATATGCAATGCTCTGAGTTATATCAGTTTTTAATAAAACTATCCATATGCAATGCAGTGAGTTATATCAGTTTTTAATAAAACTATCCATATGCAATGCTCTGAGTTATATCAGTTTTTAATAAAACTATCCATATGCAATGCTCTGAGTTATATCAGTTTTTAATAAAACTATCCATATGCAATGCAGTGAGTTATATCAGTTTTTAATAAAACTATCCATATGCAATGCAGTGAGTTATATCAGTTTTTAATAAAACTATCCATATGCAATGCTCTGAGTTATATCAGTTTTTAATAAAACTATCCATATGCAATGCTCTGAGTTATATCAGTTTTTAATAAAACTATCCATATGCAATGCAGTGAGTTATATCAGTTTTTAATAAAACTATCCATATGCAATGCAGTGAGTTATATCAGTTTTTAATAAAACTATCCATATGCAATGCAGTGAGTTATATCAGTTTTTAATAAAACTATCCATATGCAATGCTCTGAGTTATATCAGTTTTTAATAAAACTATCCATATGCAATGCTCTGAGTTATATCAGTTTTTAATAAAACTATCCATATGCAATGCAGTGAGTTATATCAGTTTTTAATAAAACTATCCATATGCAATGCAGTGAGTTATATCAGTTTTTAATAAAACTATCCATATGCAATGCAGTGAGTTATATCAGTTTTTAATAAAACTATCCATATTCAATGCAGTGAGTTATATCAGTTTTTAATAAAACTATCCATATGCAATGCAGTGAGTTATATCAGTTTTTAATAAAACTATCCATATGCAATGCTCTGAGTTATATCAGTTTTTAATAAAACTATCCATATGCAATGCTCTGAGTTATATCAGTTTTTAATAAAACTATCCATATGCAATGCAGTGAGTTATATCAGTTTTTAATAAAACTATCCATATGCAATGCAGTGAGTTATATCAGTTTTTAATAAAACTATCCATATGCAATGCAGTGAGTTATATCAGTTTTTAATAAAACTATCCATATGCAATGCAGTGAGTTATATCAGTTTTTAATAAAACTATCCATATGCAATGCTCTGAGTTATATCAGTTTTTAATAAAACTATCCATATGCAATGCAGTGAGTTATATCAGTTTTTAATAAAACTATCCATATGCAATGCTCTGAGTTATATCAGTTTTTAATAAAACTATCCATATGCAATGCAGTGAGTTATATCAGTTTTTAATAAAACTATCCATATGCAATGCAGTGAGTTATATCAGTTTTTAATAAAACTATCCATATGCAATGCAGTGAGTTATATCAGTTTTTAATAAAACTATCCATATGCAATGCAGTGAGTTATATCAGTTTTTAATAAAACTATCCATATGCAATGCAGTGAGTTATATCAGTTTTTAATAAAACTATCCATATGCAATGCTCTGAGTTATATCAGTTTTTAATAAAACTATCCATATGCAATGCAGTGAGTTATATCAGTTTTTAATAAAACTATCCATATGCAATGCAGTGAGTTATATCAGTTTTTAATAAAACTATCCATATGCAATGCTCTGAGTTATATCAGTTTTTAATAAAACTATCCATATGCAATGCAGTGAGTTATATCAGTTTTTAATAAAACTATCCATATGCAATGCAGTGAGTTATATCAGTTTTTAATAAAACTATCCATATGCAATGCTCTGAGTTATATCAGTTTTTAATAAAACTATCCATATGCAATGCAGTGAGTTATATCAGTTTTTAATAAAACTATCCATATGCAATGCACTGAGTTATATCAGTTTTTAATAAAACTATCCATATGCAATGCAGTGAGTTATATCAGTTTTTAATAAAACTATCCATATGCAATGCTCTGAGTTATATCAGTTTTTAATAAAACTATCCATATGCAATGCTCTGAGTTATATCAGTTTTTAATAAAACTATCCATATGCAATGCAGTGAGTTATATCAGTTTTTAATAAAACTATCCATATGCAATGCAGTGAGTTATATCAGTTTTTAATAAAACTATCCATATGCAATGCAGTGAGTTATATCAGTTTTTAATAAAACTATCCATATGCAATGCAGTGAGTTATATCAGTTTTTAATAAAACTATCCATATGCAATGCTCTGAGTTATATCAGTTTTTAATAAAACTATCCATATGCAATGCAGTGAGTTATATCAGTTTTTAATAAAACTATCCATATGCAATGCTCTGAGTTATATCAGTTTTTAATAAAACTATCCATATGCAATGCAGTGAGTTATATCAGTTTTTAATAAAACTATCCATATGCAATGCAGTGAGTTATATCAGTTTTTAATAAAACTATCCATATGCAATGCAGTGAGTTATATCAGTTTTTAATAAAACTATCCATATGCAATGCAGTGAGTTATATCAGTTTTTAATAAAACTATCCATATGCAATGCTCTGAGTTATATCAGTTTTTAATAAAACTATCCATATGCAATGCAGTGAGTTATATCAGTTTTTAATAAAACTATCCATATGCAATGCTCTGAGTTATATCAGTTTTTAATAAAACTATCCATTTGCAATGCAGTGAGTTATATCAGTTTTTAATAAAACTATCCATATGCAATGAAGTGAGTTATATCAGTTTTTAATAAAACTATCCATATGCAATGCTCTGAGTTATATCAGTTTTTAATAAAACTATCCATATGCAATGCAGTGAGTTATATCAGTTTTTAATAAAACTATCCATTTGCAATGCACTGAGTTATATCAGTTTTTAATAAAACTATCCATATGCAATGCTCTGAGTTATATCAGTTTTTAATAAAACTATCCATATGCAATGCTCTGAGTTATATCAGTTTTTAATAAAACTATCCATATGCAATGCAGTGAGTTATATCAGTTTTTAATAAAACTATCCATATGCAATGCAGTGAGTTATATCAGTTTTTAATAAAACTATCCATATGCAATGCAGTGAGTTATATCAGTTTTTAATAAAACTATCCATATGCAATGCAGTGAGTTATATCAGTTTTTAATAAAACTATCCATATGCAATGCTCTGAGTTATATCAGTTTTTAATAAAACTATCCATATGCAATGCTCTGAGTTATATCAGTTTTTAATAAAACTATCCATATGCAATGCAGTGAGTTATATCAGTTTTTAATAAAACTATCCATATGCAATGCAGTGAGTTATATCAGTTTTTAATAAAACTATCCATATGCAATGCAGTGAGTTATATCAGTTTTTAGTAAAACTATCCATATGCAATGCAGTGAGTTATATCAGTTTTTAATAAAACTATCCATATGCAATGCTCTGAGTTATATCAGTTTTTAATAAAACTATCCATATGCAATGCAGTGAGTTATATCAGTTTTTAATAAAACTATCCATATGCAATGCAGTGAGTTATATCAGTTTTTAATAAAACTATCCATATGCAATGCTCTGAGTTATATCAGTTTTTAATAAAACTATCCATATGCAATGCTCTGAGTTATATCAGTTTTTAATAAAACTATCCATATGCAATGCAGTGAGTTATATCAGTTTTTAATAAAACTATCCATATGCAATGCAGTGAGTTATATCAGTTTTTAATAAAACTATCCATATGCAATGCAGTGAGTTATATCAGTTTTTAATAAAACTATCCATATGCAATGCTCTGAGTTATATCAGTTTTTAATAAAACTATCCATATGCAATGCTCTGAGTTATATCAGTTTTTAATAAAACTATCCATATGCAATGCAGTGAGTTATATCAGTTTTTAATAAAACTATCCATATGCAATGCAGTGAGTTATATCAGTTTTTAATAAAACTATCCATATGCAATGCAGTGAGTTATATCAGTTTTTAATAAAACTATCCATATGCAATGCTCTGAGTTATATCAGTTTTTAATAAAACTATCCATATGCAATGCTCTGAGTTATATCAGTTTTTAATAAAACTATCCATATGCAATGCAGTGAGTTATATCAGTTTTTAATAAAACTATCCATATGCAATGCAGTGAGTTATATCAGTTTTTAATAAAACTATCCATATGCAATGCAGTGAGTTATATCAGTTTTTAATAAAACTATCCATATGCAATGCAGTGAGTTATATCAGTTTTTAATAAAACTATCCATATGCAATGCTCTGAGTTATATCAGTTTTTAATAAAACTATCCATATGCAATGCAGTGAGTTATATCAGTTTTTAATAAAACTATCCATATGCAATGCTCTGAGTTATATCAGTTTTTAATAAAACTATCCATATGCAATGCAGTGAGTTATATCAGTTTTTAATAAAACTATCCATATGCAATGCAGTGAGTTATATCAGTTTTTAATAAAACTATCCATATGCAATGCTCTGAGTTATATCAGTTTTTAATAAAACTATCCATATGCAATGCAGTGAGTTATATCAGTTTTTAATAAAACTATCCATATGCAATGCTCTGAGTTATATCAGTTTTTAATAAAACTATCCATATGCAATGCAGTGAGTTATATCAGTTTTTAATAAAACTATCCATATGCAATGCAGTGAGTTATATCAGTTTTTAATAAAACTATCCATATGCAATGCAGTGAGTTATATCAGTTTTCAATAAAACTATCCATATGCAATGCTCTGAGTTATATCAGTTTTTAATAAAACTATCCATATGCAATGCAGTGAGTTATATCAGTTTTTAATAAAACTATCCATATGCAATGCTCTGAATTATATCAGTTTTTAATAAAACTATCCATATGCAATGCTCTGAGTTATATCAGTTTTTAATAAAACTATCCATATGCAATGCAGTGAGTTATATCAGTTTTTAATAAAACTATCCATATGCAATGCTCTGAGTTATATCAGTTTTTAATAAAACTATCCATATGCAATGCAGTGAGTTATATCAGTTTTTAATAAAACTATCCATATGCAATGCAGTGAGTTATATCAGTTTTTAATAAAACTATCCATATGCAATGCTCTGAGTTATATCAGTTTTTAATAAAACTATCCATATGCAATGCAGTGAGTTATATCAGTTTTTAATAAAACTATCCATATGCAATGCAGTGAGTTATATCAGTTTTTAATAAAACTATCCATATGCAATGCTCTGAGTTATATCAGTTTTTAATAAAACTATCCATATGCAATGCAGTGAGTTATATCAGTTTTTAATAAAACTATCCATATGCAATGCTCTGAGTTATATCAGTTTTTAATAAAACTATCCATATGCAATGCAGTGAGTTATATCAGTTTTTAATAAAACTATCCATATGCAATGCTCTGAGTTATATCAGTTTTTAATAAAACTATCCATATGCAATGCAGTGAGTTATATCAGTTTTTAATAAAACTATCCATATGCAATGCAGTGAGTTATATCAGTTTTTAATAAAACTATCCATATGCAATGCTCTGAGTTATATCAGTTTTTAATAAAACTATCCATATGCAATGCAATAAGTTATATCAGTTTTTAATAAAACTATCCATATGCAATGCAGTGAGTTATATCAGTTTTTAATAAAACTATCCATATGCAATGCTCTGAGTTATATCAGTTTTTAATAAAACTATCCATATGCAATGCAGTGAGTTATATCAGTTTTTAATAAAACTATCCATATGCAATGCAGTGAGTTATATCAGTTTTTAATAAAACTATCCATTTGCAATGCACTGAGTTATATCAGTTTTTAATAAAACTATCCATATGCAATGCTCTGAGTTATATCAGTTTTTAATAAAACTATCCATATGCAATGCAGTGAGTTATATCAGTTTTTAATAAAACTATCCATATGCAATGCTCTGAGTTATATCAGTTTTTAATAAAACTATCCATATGCAATGCACTGAGTTATATCAGTTTTTAATAAAACTATCCATATGCAATGCAATAAGTTATATCAGTTTTTAATAAAACTATCCATATGCAATGCAGTGAGTTATATCAGTTTTTAATAAAACTATCCATTTGCAATGCACTGAGTTATATCAGTTTTTAATAAAACTATCCATATGCAATGCTCTGAGTTATATCAGTTTTTAATAAAACTATCCATATGCAATGCAGTGAGTTATATCAGTTTTTAATAAAACTATCCATATGCAATGCTCTGAGTTATATCAGTTTTTAATAAAACTATCCATATGCAATGCAGTGAGTTATATCAGTTTTTAATAAAACTATCCATATGCAATGCAGTGAGTTATATCAGTTTTTAATAAAACTATCCATATGCAATGCTCTGAGTTATATCAGTTTTTAATAAAACTATCCATATGCAATGCAATAAGTTATATCAGTTTTTAATAAAACTATCCATATGCAATGCAGTGAGTTATATCAGTTTTTAATAAAACTATCCATTTGCAATGCACTGAGTTATATCAGTTTTTAATAAAACTATCCATATGCAATGCAATAAGTTATATCAGTTTTTAATAAAACTATCCATATGCAATGCAGTGAGTTATATCAGTTTTTAATAAAACTATCCATATGCAATGCTCTGAGTTATATCAGTTTTTAATAAAACTATCCATATGCAATGCAATAAGTTATATCAGTTTTTAATAAAACTATCCATATGCAATGCAGTGAGTTATATCAGTTTTTAATAAAACTATCCATTTGCAATGCACTGAGTTATATCAGTTTTTAATAAAACTATCCATATGCAATGCTCTGAGTTATATCAGTTTTTAATAAAACTATCCATATGCAATGCAGTGAGTTATATCAGTTTTTAATAAAACTATCCATATGCAATGCTCTGAGTTATATCAGTTTTTAATAAAACTATCCATATGCAATGCACTGAGTTATATCAGTTTTTAATAAAACTATCCATATGCAATGCAATAAGTTATATCAGTTTTTAATAAAACTATCCATATGCAATGCAGTGAGTTATATCAGTTTTTAATAAAACTATCCATTTGCAATGCACTGAGTTATATCAGTTTTTAATAAAACTATCCATATGCAATGCTCTGAGTTATATCAGTTTTTAATAAAACTATCCATATGCAATGCAGTGAGTTATATCAGTTTTTAATAAAACTATCCATATGCAATGCTCTGAGTTATATCAGTTTTTAATAAAACTATCCATATGCAATGCAGTGAGTTATATCAGTTTTTAATAAAACTATCCATATGCAATGCTCTGAGTTATATCAGTTTTTAATAAAACTATCCATATGCAATGCAGTGAGTTATATCAGTTTTTAATAAAACTATCCATTTGCAATGCACTGAGTTATATCAGTTTTTAATAAAACTATCCATATGCAATGCAGTGAGTTATATCAGTTTTTAATAAAACTATCCATTTGCAATGCACTGAGTTATATCAGTTTTTAATAAAACTATCCATATGCAATGCTCTGAGTTATATCAGTTTTTAATAAAACTATCCATATGCAATGCAGTGAGTTATATCAGTTTTTAATAAAACTATCCATATGCAATGCAATAAGTTATATCAGTTTTTAATAAAGCTATCCATATGCAATGCAGTGAGTTATATCAGTTTTTAATAAAACTATATATATGCAATGCTCTGAGTTATATCAGTTTTTAATAAAACTATCCATATGCAATGCAGTGAGTTATATCAGTTTTTAATAAAACTATCCATTTGCAATGCACTGAGTTATATCAGTTTTTAATAAAACTATCCATATGCAATGCAGTGAGTTATATCAGTTTTTAATAAAACTATCCATATGCAATGCAATAAGTTATATCAGTTTTTAATAAAACTATCCATATGCAATGCAGTGAGTTATATCAGTTTTTAATAAAACTATCCATATGCAATGCTCTGAGTTATATCAGTTTTTAATAAAACTATCCATATGCAATGCTCTGAGTTATATCAGTTTTTAATAAAACTATCCATATGCAATGCAGTGAGTTATATCAGTTTTTAATAAAACTATCCATATGCAATGCAGTGAGTTATATCAGTTTTTAATAAAACTATCCATATGCAATGCACTGAGTTATATCAGTTTTTAATAAAACTATCCATATGCAATGCAATAAGTTATATCAGTTTTTAATAAAACTATCCATATGCAATGCAGTGAGTTATATCAGTTTTTAATAAAACTATCCATATGCAATGCTCTGAGTTATATCAGTTTTTAATAAAACTATCCATTTGCAATGCACTGAGTTATATCAGTTTTTAATAAAACTATCCATATGCAATGCAGTGAGTTATATCAGTTTTTAATAAAACTATCCATATGCAATGCTCTGAGTTATATCAGTTTTTAATAAAACTATCCATATGCAATGCTCTGAGTTATATCAGTTTTTAATAAAACTATCCATTTGCAATGCACTGAGTTATATCAGTTTTTAATAAAACTATCCATATGCAATGCAGTGAGTTATATCAGTTTTTAATAAAACTATCCATATGCAATGCAATAAGTTATATCAGTTTTTAATAAAACTATCCATATGCAATGCAGTGAGTTATATCAGTTTTTAATAAAACTATGCATATGCAATGCAATAAGTTATATCAGTTTTTAATAAAACTATCCATATGCAATGCACTGAGTTATATCAGTTTTTAATAAAACTATCCATATGCAATGCTCTGAGTTATATCAGTTTTAAATAAAACTATCCATGTGCAATGCTCTGAGTTATATCAGTTTTTAATAAAACTATCCATATGCAATGCTCTGAGTTATATCAGTTTTTAATAAAACTATCCATATGCAATGCAGTGAGTTATATCAGTTTTTAATAAAACTATCCATATGCAATGCAGTGAGTTATATCAGTTTTTAATAAAACTATCCATATGCAATGCAATAAGTTATATCAGTTTTTAATAAAACTATCCATATGCAATGCAGTGAGTTATATCAGTTTTTAATAAAACTATCCATATGCAATGCAATAAGTTATATCAGTTTTTAATAAAACTATCCATATGCAATGCAGTGAGTTATATCAGTTTTTAATAAAACTATGCATATGCAATGCAATAAGTTATATCAGTTTTTAATAAAACTATCCATATGCAATGCAATAAGTTATATCAGTTTTTAATAAAACTATCCATATGCAATGCAGTGAGTTATATCAGTTTTTAATAAAACTATCCATATGCAATGCAATAAGTTATATCAGTTTTTAATAAAACTATCCATATGCAATGCAATAAGTTATATCAGTTTTTAATAAAACTATCCATATGCAATGCAATAAGTTATATCAGTTTTTAATAAAACTATCCATATGCAATGCAGTGAGTTATATCAGTTTTTAATAAAACTATCCATATGCAATGCAATAAGTTATATCAGTTTTTAATAAAACTATCCATATGCAATGCAGTGAGTTATATCAGTTTTTAATAAAACTATCCATATGCAATGCAATAAGTTATATCAGTTTTTAATAAAACTATCCATATGCAATGCAGTGAGTTATATCAGTTTTTAATAAAACTATGCATATGCAATGCAATAAGTTATATCAGTTTTTAATAAAACTATCCATATGCAATGCAATAAGTTATATCAGTTTTTAATAAAACTATCCATATGCAATGCAGTGAGTTATATCAGTTTTTAATAAAACTATCCATATGCAATGCAATAAGTTATATCAGTTTTTAATAAAACTATCCATATGCAATGCAGTGAGTTATATCAGTTTTTAATAAAACTATCCATATGCAATGCAATAAGTTATATCAGTTTTTAATAAAACTATCCATATGCAATGCAGTGAGTTATATCAGTTTTTAATAAAACTATCCATATGCAATGCAATAAGTTATATCAGTTTTTAATAAAACTATCCATATGCAATGCAGTGAGTTATATCAGTTTTTAATAAAACTATCCATATGCAATGCAATAAGTTATATCAGTTTTTAATAAAACTATCCATATGCAATGCAGTGAGTTATATCAGTTTTTAATAAAACTATCCATATGCAATGCAATAAGTTATATCAGTTTTTAATAAAACTATCCATATGCAATGCAGTGAGTTATATCAGTTTTTAATAAAACTATCCATATGCAATGCAATAAGTTATATCAGTTTTTAATAAAACTATCCATATGCAATGCAGTGAGTTATATCAGTTTTTAATAAAACTATCCATATGCAATGCAATAAGTTATATCAGTTTTTAATAAAACTATCCATATGCAATGCAATAAGTTATATCAGTTTTTAATAAAACTATCCATATGCAATGCAGTGAGTTATATCAGTTTTTAATAAAACTATCCATATGCAATGCAATAAGTTATATCAGTTTTTAATAAAACTATCCATATGCAATGCAGTGAGTTATATCAGTTTTTAATAAAACTATCCATATGCAATGCAGTGAGTTATATCAGTTTTTAATAAAACTATCCATATGCAATGCAATAAGTTATATCAGTTTTTAATAAAACTATCCATATGCAATGCAATAAGTTATATCAGTTTTTAATAAAACTATCCATATGCAATGCAGTGAGTTATATCAGTTTTTAATAAAACTATGCATATGCAATGCAATAAGTTATATCAGTTTTTAATAAAACTATCCATATGCAATGCAATAAGTTATATCAGTTTTTAATAAAACTATCCATATGCAATGCAGTGAGTTATATCAGTTTTTAATAAAACTATCCATATGCAATGCAATAAGTTATATCAGTTTTTAATAAAACTATCCATATGCAATGCAGTGAGTTATATCAGTTTTTAATAAAACTATCCATATGCAATGCAATAAGTTATATCAGTTTTTAATAAAACTATCCATATGCAATGCAGTGAGTTATATCAGTTTTTAATAAAACTATCCATATGCAATGCAATAAGTTATATCAGTTTTTAATAAAACTATCCATATGCAATGCAGTGAGTTATATCAGTTTTTAATAAAACTATCCATATGCAATGCAATAAGTTATATCAGTTTTTAATAAAACTATCCATATGCAATGCAGTGAGTTATATCAGTTTTTAATAAAACTATCCATATGCAATGCAATAAGTTATATCAGTTTTTAATAAAACTATCCATATGCAATGCAGTGAGTTATATCAGTTTTTAATAAAACTATCCATATGCAATGCAATAAGTTATATCAGTTTTTAATAAAACTATCCATATGCAATGCAGTGAGTTATATCAGTTTTTAATAAAACTATCCATATGCAATGCAATAAGTTATATCAGTTTTTAATAAAACTATCCATATGCAATGCAGTGAGTTATATCAGTTTTTAATAAAACTATCCATATGCAATGCAATAAGTTATATCAGTTTTTAATAAAACTATCCATATGCAATGCAGTGAGTTATATCAGTTTTTAATAAAACTATCCATATGCAATGCAATAAGTTATATCAGTTTTTAATAAAACTATCCATATGCAATGCAGTGAGTTATATCAGTTTTTAATAAAACTATCCATATGCAATGCAATAAGTTATATCAGTTTTTAATAAAACTATCCATATGCAATGCAGTGAGTTATATCAGTTTTTAATAAAACTATCCATATGCAATGCAATAAGTTATATCAGTTTTTAATAAAACTATCCATATGCAATGCAGTGAGTTATATCAGTTTTTAATAAAACTATCCATATGCAATGCAGTGAGTTATATCAGTTTTTAATAAAACTATCCATATGCAATGCAATAAGTTATATCAGTTTTTAATAAAACTATCCATATGCAATGCAATAAGTTATATCAGTTTTTAATAAAACTATCCATATGCAATGCAGTGAGTTATATCAGTTTTTAATAAAACTATGCATATGCAATGCAATAAGTTATATCAGTTTTTAATAAAACTATCCATATGCAATGCAATAAGTTATATCAGTTTTTAATAAAACTATCCATATGCAATGCAGTGAGTTATATCAGTTTTTAATAAAACTATCCATATGCAATGCAATAAGTTATATCAGTTTTTAATAAAACTATCCATATGCAATGCAGTGAGTTATATCAGTTTTTAATAAAACTATCCATATGCAATGCAATAAGTTATATCAGTTTTTAATAAAACTATCCATATGCAATGCAGTGAGTTATATCAGTTTTTAATAAAACTATCCATATGCAATGCAATAAGTTATATCAGTTTTTAATAAAACTATCCATATGCAATGCAGTGAGTTATATCAGTTTTTAATAAAACTATCCATATGCAATGCAATAAGTTATATCAGTTTTTAATAAAACTATCCATATGCAATGCAGTGAGTTATATCAGTTTTTAATAAAACTATCCATATGCAATGCAATAAGTTATATCAGTTTTTAATAAAACTATCCATATGCAATGCAGTGAGTTATATCAGTTTTTAATAAAACTATCCATATGCAATGCAATAAGTTATATCAGTTTTTAATAAAACTATCCATATGCAATGCAGTGAGTTATATCAGTTTTTAATAAAACTATCCATATGCAATGCAATAAGTTATATCAGTTTTTAATAAAACTATCCATATGCAATGCAGTGAGTTATATCAGTTTTTAATAAAACTATGCATATGCAATGCAATAAGTTATATCAGTTTTTAATAAAACTATCCATATGCAATGCAATAAGTTATATCAGTTTTTAATAAAACTATCCATATGCAATGCAGTGAGTTATATCAGTTTTTAATAAAACTATCCATATGCAATGCAATAAGTTATATCAGTTTTTAATAAAACTATCCATATGCAATGCAGTGAGTTATATCAGTTTTTAATAAAACTATCCATATGCAATGCAATAAGTTATATCAGTTTTTAATAAAACTATCCATATGCAATGCTCTGAGTTATATCAGTTTTAAATAAAACTATCCATATGCAATGCTCTGAGTTATATCAGTTTTTAATAAAACTATCCATATGCAATGCTCTGAGTTATATCAGTTTTTAATAAAACTATCCATTTGCAATGCACTGAGTTATATCAGTTTTTAATAAAACTATCCATATGCAATGCAGTGAGTTATATCAGTTTTTAATAAAACTATCCATATGCAATGCAGTGAGTTATATCAGTTTTTAATAAAACTATCCATATGCAATGCAGTGAGTTATATCAGTTTTTAATAAAAGTATCCATATGCAATGCAATAAGTTATATCAGTTTTTAATAACACTATCCATATGCAATGCAGTGAGTTATATCAGTTTTTAATAAAACTATGCATATGCAATGCAATAAGTTATATCAGTTTTTAATAAAACTATCCATATGCAATGCAGTGAGTTATATCAGTTTTTAATAAAACTATCCATATGCAATGCAATAAGTTATATCAGTTTTTAATTAAACTATCCATATGCAATGAAGTGAGTTATATCAGTTTTTAATAAAACTATCCATATGCAATGCAATAAGTTATATCAGTTTTTAATAAAACTATCCATATGCAATGCAGTGAGTTATATCAGTTTTTAATAAAACTATCCATATGCAATGCTCTGAGTTATATCAGTTTTTAATAAAACTATCCATATGCAATGCACTGAGTTATATCCGTTTTTAATAAAACTATCCATATGCAATGCTCTGAGTTATATCAGTTTTTAATAAAACTATCCATATGCAATGCAATGAGTTATATCAGTTTTTAATAAAACTATCCATATGCAATGCACTGAGTTATATCAGTTTTTAATAAAACTATCCATATGCAATGCACTGAGTTATATCAGTTTTACATAAAACTATCCATATGCATGGCAGTGAGTTATATCAGTTTTTAATAAAACTATCCATATGCAATGCAATAAGTTATATCAGTTTTTAATAAAACTATCCATATGCAATGCACTGAGTTATATCAGTTTTTAATAAAACTATCCATATGCAATGCAGTGAGTTATATCAGTTTTTAATAAAACTATCCATATGCAATGCTCTGAGTTATATCAGTTTTTAATAAAACTATCCATATGCAATGCACTGAGTTATATCAGTTTTTAATAAAACTATCCATATGCAATGCAATAAGTTATATCAGCTTTTAATAAAACTATCCATATGCAATGCTCTGAGTTATATCAGTTTTTAATAAAACTATCCATATGCAATGCACTGAGTTATATCAGTTTTTAATAAAACTATCCATATGCAATGCTCTGAGTTATATCAGTTTTTAATAAAACTATCCATATGCAATGCACTGAGTTATACCAGTTTTTAATAAAACTATCCATATGCAATGCAGTGAGTTATATCATTTTTTAATAAAACTATCCATATGCAATGCAGTGAGTTATATCAGTTTTTAATAAAACTATCCATATGCAATGCTCTGAGTTATATCAGTTTTTAATAAAACTATCCATATGCAATGCACTGAGTTATATCCGTTTTTAATAAAACTATCCATATGCAATGCTCTGACTTATATCAGTTTTTAATAAAACTATCCATATGCAATGCAATAAGTTATATCAGTTTTTAATAAAACTATCCATATGCAATGCACTGAGTTATATCAGTTTTTAATAAAACTATCCATATGCAATGCACTGAGTTATATCAGTTTTAAATTAAACTATCCATATGCATGGCAGTGAGTTATATCAGTTTTTAATAAAACTATCCATATGCAATGCAATAAGTTATATCAGTTTTTAATAAAACTATCCATATGCAATGCACTGAGTTATATCAGTTTTTAATAAAACTATCCATATGCAATGCAGTGAGTTATATCAGTTTTTAATAAAACTATCCATATGCAATGCTCTGAGTTATATCAGTTTTTAATAAAACTATCCATATGCAATGCACTGAGTTATATCAGTTTTTAATAAAACTATCCATATGCAATGCAATAAGTTATATCAGCTTTTAATAAAACTATCCATATGCAATGCTCTGAGTTATATCAGTTTTTAATAAAACTATCCATATGCACGGCACTGAGTTATATCAGTTTTTAATAAAACTATCCATATGCAATGCTCTGAGTTATATCAGTTTTTAATAAAACTATCCATATGCAATGCACTGAGTTATATCAGTTTTTAATAAAACTATCCATATGCAATGCAATAAGTTATATCAGTTTTTAATAAAACTATCCATATGTAATGCAGTGAGTTATATCAGTTTTTAATAAAACTATCCATACGCAATGCTCTGAGTTATATCAGTTTTTAATAAAACTATCCATATGCAATGCACTGAGTTATATCAGTTTTTAATAAAACTATCCATATGCAATGCAATAAGTTATATCAGTTTTTAATAAAACTATCCATATGCAATGCACTGAGTTACATCAGTTTTTAATAAAACTATCCATATGCAATGCACTGAGTTATATCAGTTTTTAATAAAACTATACATATGCAATGCTCTGAGTTATATCAGTTTTAAATAAAACTATCCATATGCAATGCTCTGAGTTATATCAGTTTTTAATAAAACTATCCATATGCAATGCTCTGAGTTATATCAGTTTTTAATAAAACTATCCATTTGCAATGCACTGAGTTATATCAGTTTTTAATAAAACTATCCATATGCAATGCAGTGAGTTATATCAGTTTTTAATAAAACTATCCATATGCAATGCAATAAGTTATATCAGTTTTTAATAAAACTATCCATATGCAATGCAGTGAGTTATATCAGTTTTTAATAAAACTATGCATATGCAATGCAATAAGTTATATCAGTTTTTACTAAAACTATCCATATGCAATGCAGTGAGTTATATCAGTTTTTAATAAAACTATCCATATGCAATGCAATAAGTTATATCAGTTTTTAATAAAACTATCCATATGCAATGCAGTGAGTTATATCAGTTTTTAATAAAACTATCCATATGCAATGCAATAAGTTATATCAGTTTTTAATAAAACTATCCATATGCAATGCAGTGAGTTATATCAGTTTTTAATAAAACTATCCATATGCAATGCTCTGAGTTATATCAGTTTTTAATAAAACTATCCATATGCAATGCACTGAGTTATATCCGTTTTTAATAAAACTATCCATATGCAATGCTCTGACTTATATCAGTTTTTAATAAAACTATCCATATGCAATGCAATAAGTCATATCAGTTTTTAATAAAACTATCCATATGCAATGCAGTGAGTTATATCCGTTTTTAATAAAACTATGCATATGCAATGCAATAAGTTATATCAGTTTTTAATAAAACTATCCATATGCAATGCAGTGAGTTATATCAGTTTTTAATAAAACTATCCATATGCAATGCAATAAGTTATATCAGTTTTTAATAAAACTATCCATATGCAATGCAGTGAGTTATATCAGTTTTTAATAAAACTATCCATATGCAATGCTCTGAGTTATATCAGTTTTTAATAAAACTATCCATATGCAATGCACTGAGTTATATCCGTTTTTAATAAAACTATCCATATGCAATGCTCTGACTTATATCAGTTTTTAATAAAACTATCCATATGCAATGCACTGAGTTATATCAGTTTTTAATAAAACTATCCATATGCAATGCAGTGAGTTATATCAGTTTTTAATAAAACTATCCATATGCAATGCAATAAGTTATATCAGTTTTTAATAAAACTATCCATATGCAATGCAGTGAGTTATATCAGTTTTTAATAAAACTATCCATATGCAATGCACTGAGTTATATCAGTTTTTAATAAAACTATCCATATGCAATGCACTGAGTTACATCAGTTTTAAATAAAACTATCCATATGCATGGCAGTGAGTTATATCAGTTTTTAATAAAACTATCCATATGCAATGCAATAAGTTATATCAGTTTTTAATAAAACTATCCATATGCAATGCAGTGAGTTATATCAGTTTTTAATAAAACTATCCATATGCAATGCACTGAGTTATATCAGTTTTTAATAAAACTATCCATATGCAATGCACTGAGTTATATCAGTTTTTAATAAAACTATCCATATGCAATGCTCTGACTTATATCAGTTTTTAATAAAACTATCCATATGCAATGCACTGAGTTATATCAGTTTTTAATAAAACTATCCATATGCAATGCACTGAGTTATATCAGTTTTTAATAAAACTATCCATATGCAATGCAATAAGTTATATCAGTTTTTAATAAAACTATCCATATGCAATGCAGTGAGTTATATCAGTTTTTAATAAAACTATCCATATGCAATGCACTGAGTTATATCAGTTTTTAATAAAACTATCCATATGCAATGCACTGAGTTATATCAGTTTTTAATAAAACTATCCATATGCAATGCTCTGACTTATATCAGTTTTTAATAAAACTATCCATATGCAATGCACTGAGTTATATCAGTTTTTAATAAAACTATCCATATGCAATGCAATAAGTTATATCAGTTTTTAATAAAACTATCCATATGCAATGCTCTGAGTTATATCAGTTTTTAATAAAACTATCCATATGCAATGCACTGAGTTATATCCGTTTTTAATAAAACTATCCATATGCAATGCACTGAGTTATATCAGTTTTTAATAAAACTATCCATATGCAATGCAATAAGTTATATCAGTTTTTAATAAAACTATCCATATGCAATGCTCTGAGTTATATCCGTTTTTAATAAAACTATCCATATGCAATGCTCTGACTTATATCAGTTTTTAATAAAACTATCCATATGCAATGCAATAAGTTATATCAGTTTTTAATAAAACTATCCATATGCAATGCAGTGAGTTATATCAGTTTTTAATAAAACTATGCATATGCAATGCAATAAGTTATATCAGTTTTTAATAAAACTATCCATATGCAATGCAGTGAGTTATATCAGTTTTTAATAAAACTATCCATATGCAATGCAATAAGTTATATCAGTTTTTAATAAAACTATCCATATGCAATGCAGTGAGTTATATCAGTTTTTAATAAAACTATCCATATGCAATGCAATAAGTTATATCAGTTTTTAATAAAACTATCCATATGCAATGCTCTGAGTTATATCAGTTTTTAATAAAACTATCCATATGCAATGCAATAAGTTATATCAGTTTTTAATAAAACTATCCATATGCAATGCAGTGAGTTATATCAGTTTTTAATAAAACTATCCATATGCAATGCAATAAGTTATATCAGTTTTTAATAAAACTATCCATATGCAATGCTCTGAGTTATATCCGTTTTTAATAAAACTATCCATATGCAATGCTCTGACTTATATCAGTTTTTAATAAAACTATCCATATGCAATGCACTGAGTTATATCCGTTTTTAATAAAACTATCCATATGCAATGCTCTGACTTATATCAGTTTTTAATAAAACTATCCATATGCAATGCACTGAGTTATATCAGTTTTTAATAAAACTATCCATATGCAATGCAGTGAGTTATATCAGTTTTTAATAAAACTATGCATATGCAATGCAATAAGTTATATCAGTTTTTAATAAAACTATCCATATGCAATGCAGTGAGTTATATCAGTTTTTAATAAAACTATGCATATGCAATGCAATAAGTTATATCAGTTTTTAATAAAACTATCCATATGCAATGCAATAAGTTATATCAGTTTTTAATAAAACTATCCATATGCAATGCTCTGAGTTATATCAGTTTTTAATAAAACTATCCATATGCAATGCACTGAGTTATATCAGTTTTTAATAAAACTATCCATATGCAATGCAGTGAGTTATATCAGTTTTTAATAAAACTATGCATATGCAATGCAATAAGTTATATCAGTTTTTAATAAAACTATCCATATGCAATGCAATAAGTTATATCAGTTTTTAATAAAACTATCCATATGCAATGCTCTGAGTTATATCAGTTTTTAATAAAACTATCCATATGCAATGCAATAAGTTATATCAGTTTTTAATAAAACTATCCATATGCAATGCAGTGAGTTATATCAGTTTTTAATAAAACTATCCATATGCAATGCAATAAGTTATATCAGTTTTTAATAAAACTATCCATATGCAATGCAATAAGTTATATCAGTTTTTAATAAAACTATCCATATGCAATGCTCTGAGTTATATCAGTTTTTAATAAAACTATCCATATGCAATGCACTGAGTTATATCAGTTTTTAATAAAACTATCCATATGCAATGCAGTGAGTTATATCAGTTTTTAATAAAACTATCCATATGCAATGCTCTGAGTTATATCAGTTTTTAATAAAACTATCCATATGCAATGCACTGAGTTATATCAGTTTTTAATAAAACTATCCATATGCAATGCAGTGAGTTATATCAGTTTTTAATAAAACTATGCATATGCAATGCAATAAGTTATATCAGTTTTTAATAAAACTATCCATATGCAATGCAATAAGTTATATCAGTTTTTAATAAAACTATCCATATGCAATGCTCTGAGTTATATCAGTTTTTAATAAAACTATCCATATGCAATGCAATAAGTTATATCAGTTTTTAATAAAACTATCCATATGCAATGCAGTGAGTTATATCAGTTTTTAATAAAACTATCCATATGCAATGCAATAAGTTATATCAGTTTTTAATAAAACTATCCATATGCAATGCAGTGAGTTATATCAGTTTTTAATAAAACTATCCATATGCAATGCTCTGAGTTATATCAGTTTTTAATAAAACTATCCATATGCAATGCACTGAGTTATATCCGTTTTTAATAAAACTATCCATATGCAATGCTCTGACTTATATCAGTTTTTAATAAAACTATCCATATGCAATGCACTGAGTTATATCAGTTTTTAATAAAACTATCCATATGCAATGCAGTGAGTTATATCAGTTTTTAATAAAACTATGCATATGCAATGCAATAAGTTATATCAGTTTTTAATAAAACTATCCATATGCAATGCAGTGAGTTATATCAGTTTTTAATAAAACTATCCATATGCAATGCAATAAGTTATATCAGTTTTTAATAAAACTATCCATATGCAATGCAGTGAGTTATATCAGTTTTTAATAAAACTATCCATATGCAATGCAATAAGTTATATCAGTTTTTAATAAAACTATCCATATGCAATGCTCTGAGTTATATCAGTTTTTAATAAAACTATCCATATGCAATGCAATAAGTTATATCAGTTTTTAATAAAACTATCCATATGCAATGCAGTGAGTTATATCAGTTTTTAATAAAACTATCCATATGCAATGCAATAAGTTATATCAGTTTTTAATAAAACTATCCATATGCAATGCTCTGAGTTATATCCGTTTTTAATAAAACTATCCATATGCAATGCTCTGACTTATATCAGTTTTTAATAAAACTATCCATATGCAATGCAATAAGTTATATCAGTTTTTAATAAAACTATCCATATGCAATGCAGTGAGTTATATCAGTTTTTAATAAAACTATGCATATGCAATGCAATAAGTTATATCAGTTTTTAATAAAACTATCCATATGCAATGCAGTGAGTTATATCAGTTTTTAATAAAACTATCCATATGCAATGCAATAAGTTATATCAGTTTTTAATAAAACTATCCATATGCAATGCAGTGAGTTATATCAGTTTTTAATAAAACTATCCATATGCAATGCAATAAGTTATATCAGTTTTTAATAAAACTATCCATATGCAATGCTCTGAGTTATATCAGTTTTTAATAAAACTATCCATATGCAATGCACTGAGTTATATCAGTTTTTAATAAAACTATCCATATGCAATGCAATAAGTTATATCAGTTTTTAATAAAACTATCCATATGCAATGCTCTGAGTTATATCAGTTTTTAATAAAACTATCCATATGCAATGCACTGAGTTATATCCGTTTTTAATAAAACTATCCATATGCAATGCTCTGACTTATATCAGTTTTTAATAAAACTATCCATATGCAATGCACTGAGTTATATCAGTTTTTAATAAAACTATCCATATGCAATGCAGTGAGTTATATCAGTTTTTAATAAAACTATCCATATGCAATGCAATAAGTTATATCAGTTTTTAATAAAACTATCCATATGCAATGCAGTGAGTTATATCAGTTTTTAATAAAACTATCCATATGCAATGCAATAAGTTATATCAGTTTTTAATAAAACTATCCATATGCAATGCTCTGAGTTATATCAGTTTTTAATAAAACTATCCATATGCAATGCACTGAGTTATATCCGTTTTTAATAAAACTATGCATATGCAATGCAATAAGTTATATCAGTTTTTAATAAAACTATCCATATGCAATGCAGTGAGTTATATCAGTTTTTAATAAAACTATCCATATGCAATGCAATAAGTTATATCAGTTTTTAATAAAACTATCCATATGCAATGCAGTGAGTTATATCAGTTTTTAATAAAACTATCCATATGCAATGCTCTGAGTTATATCAGTTTTTAATAAAACTATCCATATGCAATGCACTGAGTTATATCCGTTTTTAATAAAACTATCCATATGCAATGCTCTGACTTATATCAGTTTTTAATAAAACTATCCATATGCAATGCACTGAGTTATATCAGTTTTTAATAAAACTATCCATATGCAATGCAGTGAGTTATATCAGTTTTTAATAAAACTATCCATATGCAATGCAATAAGTTATATCAGTTTTTAATAAAACTATCCATATGCAATGCAGTGAGTTATATCAGTTTTTAATAAAACTATCCATATGCAATGCACTGAGTTATATCAGTTTTTAATAAAACTATCCATATGCAATGCACTGAGTTACATCAGTTTTAAATAAAACTATCCATATGCATGGCAGTGAGTTATATCAGTTTTTAATAAAACTATCCATATGCAATGCAATAAGTTATATCAGTTTTTAATAAAACTATCCATATGCAATGCAGTGAGTTATATCAGTTTTTAATAAAACTATGCATATGCAATGCAATAAGTTATATCAGTTTTTAATAAAACTATCCATATGCAATGCAGTGAGTTATATCAGTTTTTAATAAAACTATCCATATGCAATGCAATAAGTTATATCAGTTTTTAATAAAACTATCCATATGCAATGCAGTGAGTTATATCAGTTTTTAATAAAACTATCCATATGCAATGCTCTGAGTTATATCAGTTTTTAATAAAACTATCCATATGCAATGCACTGAGTTATATCCGTTTTTAATAAAACTATCCATATGCAATGCTCTGACTTATATCAGTTTTTAATAAAACTATCCATATGCAATGCAATAAGTTATATCAGTTTTTAATAAAACTATCCATATGCAATGCAGTGAGTTATATCAGTTTTTAATAAAACTATCCATATGCAATGCACTGAGTTATATCAGTTTTTAATAAAACTATCCATATGCAATGCACTGAGTTACATCAGTTTTAAATAAAACTATCCATATGCATGGCAGTGAGTTATATCAGTTTTTAATAAAACTATCCATATGCAATGCAATAAGTTATATCAGTTTTTAATAAAACTATCCATATGCAATGCAGTGAGTTATATCAGTTTTTAATAAAACTATCCATATGCAATGCAATAAGTTATATCAGTTTTTAATAAAACTATCCATATGCAATGCAGTGAGTTATATCAGTTTTTAATAAAACTATCCATATGCAATGCTCTGAGTTATATCAGTTTTTAATAAAACTATCCATATGCAATGCAGTGAGTTATATCAGTTTTTAATAAAACTATCCATATGCAATGCAATAAGTTATATCAGTTTTTAATAAAACTATCCATATGCAATGCAGTGAGTTATATCAGTTTTTAATAAAACTATCCATATGCAATGCACTGAGTTATATCAGTTTTTAATAAAACTATCCATATGCAATGCACTGAGTTACATCAGTTTTAAATAAAACTATCCATATGCATGGCAGTGAGTTATATCAGTTTTTAATAAAACTATCCATATGCAATGCAATAAGTTATATCAGTTTTTAATAAAACTATCCATATGCAATGCAGTGAGTTATATCAGTTTTTAATAAAACTATGCATATGCAATGCAATAAGTTATATCAGTTTTTAATAAAACTATCCATATGCAATGCAGTGAGTTATATCAGTTTTTAATAAAACTATCCATATGCAATGCAATAAGTTATATCAGTTTTTAATAAAACTATCCATATGCAATGCAGTGAGTTATATCAGTTTTTAATAAAACTATCCATATGCAATGCTCTGAGTTATATCAGTTTTTAATAAAACTATCCATATGCAATGCACTGAGTTATATCCGTTTTTAATAAAACTATCCATATGCAATGCTCTGACTTATATCAGTTTTTAATAAAACTATCCATATGCAATGCAATAAGTTATATCAGTTTTTAATAAAACTATCCATATGCAATGCAGTGAGTTATATCAGTTTTTAATAAAACTATCCATATGCAATGCACTGAGTTATATCAGTTTTTAATAAAACTATCCATATGCAATGCACTGAGTTACATCAGTTTTAAATAAAACTATCCATATGCATGGCAGTGAGTTATATCAGTTTTTAATAAAACTATCCATATGCAATGCAATAAGTTATATCAGTTTTTAATAAAACTATCCATATGCAATGCAGTGAGTTATATCAGTTTTTAATAAAACTATGCATATGCAATGCAATAAGTTATATCAGTTTTTAATAAAACTATCCATATGCAATGCAGTGAGTTATATCAGTTTTTAATAAAACTATCCATATGCAATGCAATAAGTTATATCAGTTTTTAATAAAACTATCCATATGCAATGCAGTGAGTTATATCAGTTTTTAATAAAACTATCCATATGCAATGCAATAAGTTATATCAGTTTTTAATAAAACTATCCATATGCAATGCAGTGAGTTATATCAGTTTTTAATAAAACTATCCATATGCAATGCTCTGAGTTATATCAGTTTTTAATAAAACTATCCATATGCAATGCACTGAGTTATATCCGTTTTTAATAAAACTATCCATATGCAATGCTCTGACTTATATCAGTTTTTAATAAAACTATCCATATGCAATGCAATAAGTTATATCAGTTTTTAATAAAACTATCCATATGCAATGCACTGAGTTATATCAGTTTTTAATAAAACTATCCATATGCAATGCACTGAGTTATATCAGTTTTAAATTAAACTATCCATATGCATGGCAGTGAGTTATATCAGTTTTTAATAAAACTATCCATATGCAATGCAATAAGTTATATCAGTTTTTAATAAAACTATCCATATGCAATGCACTGAGTTATATCAGTTTTTAATAAAACTATCCATATGCAATGCAGTGAGTTATATCAGTTTTTAATAAAACTATCCATATGCAATGCTCTGAGTTATATCAGTTTTTAATAAAACTATCCATATGCAATGCACTGAGTTATATCAGTTTTTAATAAAACTATCCATATGCAATGCAATAAGTTATATCAGCTTTTAATAAAACTATCCATATGTAATGCTCTGAGTTATATCAGTTTTTAATAAAACTATCCATATGCACGGCACTGAGTTATATCAGTTTTTAATAAAACTATCCATATGCAATGCTCTGAGTTATATCAGTTTTTAATAAAACTATCCATATGCAATGCACTGAGTTATATCAGTTTTTAATAAAATTATCCATATGCAATGCTCTGAGTTATATCAGTTTTTAATAAAACTATCCATATGCAATGCAGTGAGTTATATCAGTTTTTAATAAAACTATCTATATGCAATGCAATAAGTTATATCAGTTTTTAATAAAACTATCCATATGCAATGCAGTGAGTTATATCAGTTTTTAATAAAACTATGCATATGCAATGCAATAAGTTATATCAGTTTTTAATAAAACTATCCATATGCAATGCAGTGAGTTATATCAGTTTTTAATAAAACTATCCATATGCAATGCAATAAGTTATATCAGTTTTTAATAAAACTATCCATATGCAATGCTCTGAGTTATATCAGTTTTTAATAAAACTATCCATATGCAATGCACTGAAATATATCAGTTTTTAATAAAACTATCCATATGCAATGCAATAAGTTATATCAGTTTTTAATAAAACTATCCATATGCAATGCAGTGAGTTATATCAGTTTTTAATAAAACTATCCATACGCAATGCTCTGAGTTATATCAGTTTTTAATAAAACTATCCATATGCAATGCACTGAAATATATCAGTTTTTAATAAAACTATCCATATGCAATGCAATAAGTTATATCAGTTTTTAATAAAACTATCCATATGCAATGCAGTGAGTTATATCAGTTTTTAATAAAACTATCCATACGCAATGCTCTGAGTTATATCAGTTTTTAATAAAACTATCCATATGCAATGCACTGAGTTATATCAGTTTTTAATAAAACTATCCATATGCAATGCAATAAGTTATATCAGTTTTTAATAAAACTATCCATATGCAATGCAATAAGTTATATCAGTTTTTAATAAAACTATCCATATGCAATGCACTGAGTTATATCAGTTTTTAATAAAACTATACATATGCAATGCTCTGAGTTATATCAGTTTTAAATAAAACTATCCATATGCAATGCTCTGAGTTATATCAGTTTTTAATAAAACTATCCATATGCAATGCTCTGAGTTATATCAGTTTTTAATAAAACTATCCATTTGCAATGCACTGAGTTATATCAGTTTTTAATAAAACTATCCATATGCAATGCAGTGAGTTATATCAGTTTTTAATAAAACTATCCATATGCAATGCAATAAGTTATATCAGTTTTTAATAAAACTATCCATATGCAATGCAGTGAGTTATATCAGTTTTTAATAAAACTATGCATATGCAATGCAATAAGTTATATCAGTTTTTAATAAAACTATCCATATGCAATGCAGTGAGTTATATCAGTTTTTAATAAAACTATCCATATGCAATGCAATAAGTTATATCAGTTTTTAATAAAACTATCCATATGCAATGCAGTGAGTTATATCAGTTTTTAATAAAACTATCCATATGCAATGCAATAAGTTATATCAGTTTTTAATAAAACTATCCATATGCAATGCAGTGAGTTATATCAGTTTTTAATAAAACTATCCATATGCAATGCTCTGAGTTATATCAGTTTTTAATAAAACTATCCATATGCAATGCACTGAGTTATATCCGTTTTTAATAAAACTATCCATATGCAATGCTCTGACTTATATCAGTTTTTAATAAAACTATCCATATGCAATGCAATAAGTTATATCAGTTTTTAATAAAACTATCCATATGCAATGCACTGAGTTATATCAGTTTTTAATAAAACTATCCATATGCAATGCACTGAGTTATATCAGTTTTAAATTAAACTATCCATATGCATGGCAGTGAGTTATATCAGTTTTTAATAAAACTATCCATATGCAATGCAATAAGTTATATCAGTTTTTAATAAAACTATCCATATGCAATGCACTGAGTTATATCAGTTTTTAATAAAACTATCCATATGCAATGCAGTGAGTTATATCAGTTTTTAATAAAACTATCCATATGCAATGCTCTGAGTTATATCAGTTTTTAATAAAACTATCCATATGCAATGCACTGAGTTATATCAGTTTTTAATAAAACTATCCATATGCAATGCAATAAGTTATATCAGCTTTTAATAAAACTATCCATATGTAATGCTCTGAGTTATATCAGTTTTTAATAAAACTATCCATATGCACGGCACTGAGTTATATCAGTTTTTAATAAAACTATCCATATGCAATGCTCTGAGTTATATCAGTTTTTAATAAAACTATCCATATGCAATGCACTGAGTTATATCAGTTTTTAATAAAATTATCCATATGCAATGCTCTGAGTTATATCAGTTTTTAATAAAACTATCCATATGCAATGCAGTGAGTTATATCAGTTTTTAATAAAACTATCTATATGCAATGCAATAAGTTATATCAGTTTTTAATAAAACTATCCATATGCAATGCAGTGAGTTATATCAGTTTTTAATAAAACTATGCATATGCAATGCAATAAGTTATATCAGTTTTTAATAAAACTATCCATATGCAATGCAGTGAGTTATATCAGTTTTTAATAAAACTATCCATATGCAATGCAATAAGTTATATCAGTTTTTAATAAAACTATCCATATGCAATGCTCTGAGTTATATCAGTTTTTAATAAAACTATCCATATGCAATGCACTGAAATATATCAGTTTTTAATAAAACTATCCATATGCAATGCAATAAGTTATATCAGTTTTTAATAAAACTATCCATATGCAATGCAGTGAGTTATATCAGTTTTTAATAAAACTATCCATACGCAATGCTCTGAGTTATATCAGTTTTTAATAAAACTATCCATATGCAATGCACTGAAATATATCAGTTTTTAATAAAACTATCCATATGCAATGCAATAAGTTATATCAGTTTTTAATAAAACTATCCATATGCAATGCAGTGAGTTATATCAGTTTTTAATAAAACTATCCATACGCAATGCTCTGAGTTATATCAGTTTTTAATAAAACTATCCATATGCAATGCACTGAGTTATATCAGTTTTTAATAAAACTATCCATATGCAATGCAATAAGTTATATCAGTTTTTAATAAAACTATCCATATGCAATGCAATAAGTTATATCAGTTTTTAATAAAACTATCCATATGCAATGCACTGAGTTATATCAGTTTTTAATAAAACTATACATATGCAATGCTCTGAGTTATATCAGTTTTAAATAAAACTATCCATATGCAATGCTCTGAGTTATATCAGTTTTTAATAAAACTATCCATATGCAATGCTCTGAGTTATATCAGTTTTTAATAAAACTATCCATTTGCAATGCACTGAGTTATATCAGTTTTTAATAAAACTATCCATATGCAATGCAGTGAGTTATATCAGTTTTTAATAAAACTATCCATATGCAATGCAATAAGTTATATCAGTTTTTAATAAAACTATCCATATGCAATGCAGTGAGTTATATCAGTTTTTAATAAAACTATGCATATGCAATGCAATAAGTTATATCAGTTTTTAATAAAACTATCCATATGCAATGCAGTGAGTTATATCAGTTTTTAATAAAACTATCCATATGCAATGCAATAAGTTATATCAGTTTTTAATAAAACTATCCATATGCAATGCAGTGAGTTATATCAGTTTTTAATAAAACTATCCATATGCAATGCAATAAGTTATATCAGTTTTTAATAAAACTATCCATATGCAATGCAGTGAGTTATATCAGTTTTTAATAAAACTATCCATATGCAATGCTCTGAGTTATATCAGTTTTTAATAAAACTATCCATATGCAATGCACTGAGTTATATCCGTTTTTAATAAAACTATCCATATGCAATGCTCTGACTTATATCAGTTTTTAATAAAACTATCCATATGCAATGCAATAAGTCATATCAGTTTTTAATAAAACTATCCATATGCAATGCACTGAGTTATATCAGTTTTTAATAAAACTATCCATATGCAATGCACTGAGTTATATCAGTTTTAAATAAAACTATCCATATGCATGGCAGTGAGTTATATCAGTTTTTAATAAAACTATCCATATGCAATGCAATAAGTTATATCAGTTTTTAATAAAACTATCCATATGCAATGCAGTGAGTTATATCAGTTTTTAATAAAACTATGCATATGCAATGCAATAAGTTATATCAGTTTTTAATAAAACTATCCATATGCAATGCAGTGAGTTATATCAGTTTTTAATAAAACTATCCATATGCAATGCAATAAGTTATATCAGTTTTTAATAAAACTATCCATATGCAATGCAGTGAGTTATATCAGTTTTTAATAAAACTATCCATATGCAATGCAATAAGTTATATCAGTTTTTAATAAAACTATCCATATGCAATGCAGTGAGTTATATCAGTTTTTAATAAAACTATCCATATGCAATGCTCTGAGTTATATCAGTTTTTAATAAAACTATCCATATGCAATGCACTGAGTTATATCCGTTTTTAATAAAACTATCCATATGCAATGCTCTGACTTATATCAGTTTTTAATAAAACTATCCATATGCAATGCAATAAGTTATATCAGTTTTTAATAAAACTATCCATATGCAATGCACTGAGTTATATCAGTTTTTAATAAAACTATCCATATGCAATGCACTGAGTTATATCAGTTTTAAATTAAACTATCCATATGCATGGCAGTGAGTTATATCAGTTTTTAATAAAACTATCCATATGCAATGCAATAAGTTATATCAGTTTTTAATAAAACTATCCATATGCAATGCACTGAGTTATATCAGTTTTTAATAAAACTATCCATATGCAATGCAGTGAGTTATATCAGTTTTTAATAAAACTATCCATATGCAATGCTCTGAGTTATATCAGTTTTTAATAAAACTATCCATATGCAATGCACTGAGTTATATCAGTTTTTAATAAAACTATCCATATGCAATGCAATAAGTTATATCAGCTTTTAATAAAACTATCCATATGCAATGCTCTGAGTTATATCAGTTTTTAATAAAACTATCCATATGCACGGCACTGAGTTATATCAGTTTTTAATAAAACTATCCATATGCAATGCTCTGAGTTATATCAGTTTTTAATAAAACTATCCATATGCAATGCACTGAGTTATATCAGTTTTTAATAAAACTATCCATATGCAATGCAATAAGTTATATCAGTTTTTAATAAAACTATCCATATGCAATGCAGTGAGTTATATCAGTTTTTAATAAAACTATCCATACGCAATGCTCTGAGTTATATCAGTTTTTAATAAAACTATTCATATGCAATGCACTGAGTTATATCAGTTTTTAATAAAACTATCCATATGCAATGCAATAAGTTATATCAGTTTTTAATAAAACTATCCATATGCAATGCACTGAGTTACATCAGTTTTTAATAAAACTATCCATATGCAATGCACTGAGCTATATCAGTTTTTAATAAAACTATCCATATGCAATGCTCTGAGTTATATCAGTTTTAAATAAAACTATCCATATGCAATGCTCTGAGTTATATCAGTTTTTAATAAAACTATCCATATGCAATGCTCTGAGTTATATCAGTTTTTAATAAAACTATCCATATGCAATGCAGTGAGTTATATCAGTTTTTAATAAAACTATCCATATGCAATGCTCTGAGTTATATCAGTTTTTAATAAAACTATCCATATGCAATGCACTGAGTTATATCAGTTTTTAATAAAACTATCCATATGCAATGCACTGAGTTATATCAGTTTTAAAGTAAACTATCCATATGCATGGCAGTGAGTTATATCAGTTTTTAAGAAAACTATCCATATGCAATGCAATAAGTTATATCAGTTTTTAATAAAACTATCCATATGCAATGCACTGAGTTATATCAGTTTTTAATAAAACTATCCATATGCAATGCAGTGAGTTATATCAGTTTTTAATAAAACTATCCATATGCAATGCTCTGAGTTATATCAGTTTTTAATAAAACTATCCATATGCAATGCACTGAGTTATATCAGTTTTTAATAAAACTATCCATATGCAATGCAATAAGTTATATCAGCTTTTAATAAAACTATCCATATGCAATGCTCTGAGTTATATCAGTTTTTAATAAAACTATCCATATGCACGGCACTGAGTTATATCAGTTTTTAATAAAACTATCCATATGCAATGCAATAAGTTATATCAGTTTTTAATAAAACTATCCATATGCAATGCACTGAGTTATATCAGTTTTTAATAAAACTATCCATATGCAATGCAATAAGTTATATCAGTTTTTAATAAAACTATCCATATGCAATGCAGTGAGTTATATCAGTTTTTAATAAAACTATCCATACGCAATGCTCTGAGTTATATCAGTTTTTAATAAAACTATCCATATGCAATGCACTGAGTTATATCAGTTTTTAATAAAACTATCCATATGCAATGCAATAAGTTATATCAGTTTTTAATAAAACTATCCATATGCAATGCACTGAGTTACATCAGTTTTTAATAAAACTATCCATATGCAATGCACTGAGTTATATCAGTTTTTAATAAAACTATCCATATGCAATGCTCTGAGTTATATCAGTTTTAAATAAAACTATCCATATGCAATGCTCTGAGTTATATCAGTTTTTAATAAAACTATCCATATGCAATGCTCTGAGTTATATCAGTTTTTAATAAAACTATCCATTTGCAATGCACTGAGTTATATCAGTTTTTAATAAAACTATCCATATGCAATGCTCTGACTTATATCAGTTTTTAATAAAACTATCCATATGCAATGCAATAAGTTATATCAGTTTTTAATAAAACTATCCATATGCAATGCACTGAGTTATATCAGTTTTTAATAAAACTATCCATATGCAATGCACTGAGTTATATCAGTTTTAAATTAAACTATCCATATGCATGGCAGTGAGTTATATCAGTTTTTAATAAAACTATCCATATGCAATGCAATAAGTTATATCAGTTTTTAATAAAACTATCCATATGCAATGCACTGAGTTATATCAGTTTTTAATAAAACTATCCATATGCAATGCAGTGAGTTATATCAGTTTTTAATAAAACTATCCATATGCAATGCTCTGAGTTATATCAGTTTTTAATAAAACTATCCGTATGCAATGCACTGAGTTATATCAGTTTTTAATAAAACTATCCATATGCAATGCAATAAGTTATATCAGCTTTTAATAAAACTATCCATATGCAATGCTCTGAGTTATATCAGTTTTTAATAAAACTATCCATATGCACGGCACTGAGTTATATCAGTTTTTAATAAAACTATCCATATGCAATGCTCTGAGTTATATCAGTTTTTAATAAAACTATCCATATGCAATGCACTGAGTTATATCAGTTTTTAATAAAACTATCCATATGCAATGCAATAAGTTATATCAGTTTTTAATAAAACTATCCATATGCAATGCAGTGAGTTATATCAGTTTTTAATAAAACTATCCATACGCAATGCTCTGAGTTATATCAGTTTTTAATAAAACTATCCATATGCAATGCACTGAGTTATATGAGTTTTTAATAAAACTATCCATATGCAATGCAATAAGTTATATCAGTTTTTAATAAAACTATCCATATGCAATGCACTGAGTTACATCAGTTATTAATAAAACTATCCATATGCAATGCACTGAGTTATATCAGTTTTTAATAAAACTATCCATATGCAATGCTCTGAGTTATATCAGTTTTAAATAAAACTATCCATATGCAATGCTCTGAGTTATATCAGTTTTTAATAAAACTATCCATATGCAATGCTCTGAGTTATATCAGTTTTTAATAAAACTATCCATTTGCAATGCACTGAGTTATATCAGTTTTTAATAAAACTATCCATATGTAATGCAGTGAGTTATATCAGTTTTTAATAAAACTATCCATATGCAATGCAATAAGTTATATCAGTTTTTAATAAAACTATCCATATGCAATGCAATAAGTTATATCAGTTTTTAATAAAACTATCCATATGCAATGCACTGAGTTATATCAGTTTTTAATAAAACTATCCATATGCAATGCAATAAGTTATATCAGTTTTTAATAAAACTATCCATATGCAATGCACTGAGTTATATCAGTTTTTAATAAAACTATCCATATGCAATGCAATAAGTTATATCAGTTTTTAATAAAACTATCCATTTGCAATGCACTGAGTTATATCAGTTTTTAATAAAACTATCCATATGTAATGCAGTGAGTTATATCAGTTTTTAATAAAACTATCCATATGCAATGCAATAAGTTATATCAGTTTTTAATAAAACTATCCATATGCAATGCAATAAGTTATATCAGTTTTTAGTAAAACTATCCATATGCAATGCACTGAGTTATATCAGTTTTTAATAAAACTATCCATATGCAATGCAATAAGTTACATCAGTTTTTAATAAAACTATCCATATGCAATGGACTGAGTTACATCAGTTATTAATAAAACTATCCATATGCAATGCACTGAGTTATATCAGTTTTTAATAAAACTATTCATATGCAATGCACTGAGTTATATCAGTTTTTAATAAAACTATCCATATGCAATGCAATAAGTTATATCAGTTTTTAATAAAACTATCCATATGCAATGCACTGAGTTACATCAGTTTTTAATAAAACTATCCATATGCAATGCACTGAGCTATATCAGTTTTTAATAAAACTATCCATATGCAATGCTCTGAGTTATATCAGTTTTAAATAAAACTATCCATATGCAATGCTCTGAGTTATATCAGTTTTTAATAAAACTATCCATATGCAATGCTCTGAGTTATATCAGTTTTTAATAAAACTATCCATATGCAATGCAGTGAGTTATATCAGTTTTTAATAAAACTATCCATATGCAATGCTCTGAGTTATATCAGTTTTTAATAAAACTATCCATATGCAATGCACTGAGTTATATCAGTTTTTAATAAAACTATCCATATGCAATGCACTGAGTTATATCAGTTTTAAAGTAAACTATCCATATGCATGGCAGTGAGTTATATCAGTTTTTAAGAAAACTATCCATATGCAATGCAATAAGTTATATCAGTTTTTAATAAAACTATCCATATGCAATGCACTGAGTTATATCAGTTTTTAATAAAACTATCCATATGCAATGCAGTGAGTTATATCAGTTTTTAATAAAACTATCCATATGCAATGCTCTGAGTTATATCAGTTTTTAATAAAACTATCCATATGCAATGCACTGAGTTATATCAGTTTTTAATAAAACTATCCATATGCAATGCAATAAGTTATATCAGCTTTTAATAAAACTATCCATATGCAATGCTCTGAGTTATATCAGTTTTTAATAAAACTATCCATATGCACGGCACTGAGTTATATCAGTTTTTAATAAAACTATCCATATGCAATGCTCTGAGTTATATCAGTTTTTAATAAAACTATCCATATGCAATGCAATAAGTTATATCAGTTTTTAATAAAACTATCCATATGCAATGCAGTGAGTTATATCAGTTTTTAATAAAACTATCCATACGCAATGCTCTGAGTTATATCAGTTTTTAATAAAACTATCCATATGCAATGCACTGAGTTATATCAGTTTTTAATAAAACTATCCATATGCAATGCAATAAGTTATATCAGTTTTTAATAAAACTATCCATATGCAATGCACTGAGTTACATCAGTTTTTAATAAAACTATCCATATGCAATGCACTGAGTTATATCAGTTTTTAATAAAACTATCCATATGCAATGCTCTGAGTTATATCAGTTTTAAATAAAACTATCCATATGCAATGCTCTGAGTTATATCAGTTTTTAATAAAACTATCCATATGCAATGCTCTGAGTTATATCAGTTTTTAATAAAACTATCCATTTGCAATGCACTGAGTTATATCAGTTTTTAATAAAACTATCCATATGCAATGCTCTGACTTATATCAGTTTTTAATAAAACTATCCATATGCAATGCAATAAGTTATATCAGTTTTTAATAAAACTATCCATATGCAATGCACTGAGTTATATCAGTTTTTAATAAAACTATCCATATGCAATGCACTGAGTTATATCAGTTTTAAATTAAACTATCCATATGCATGGCAGTGAGTTATATCAGTTTTTAATAAAACTATCCATATGCAATGCAATAAGTTATATCAGTTTTTAATAAAACTATCCATATGCAATGCACTGAGTTATATCAGTTTTTAATAAAACTATCCATATGCAATGCAGTGAGTTATATCAGTTTTTAATAAAACTATCCATATGCAATGCTCTGAGTTATATCAGTTTTTAATAAAACTATCCGTATGCAATGCACTGAGTTATATCAGTTTTTAATAAAACTATCCATATGCAATGCAATAAGTTATATCAGCTTTTAATAAAACTATCCATATGCAATGCTCTGAGTTATATCAGTTTTTAATAAAACTATCCATATGCACGGCACTGAGTTATATCAGTTTTTAATAAAACTATCCATATGCAATGCTCTGAGTTATATCAGTTTTTAATAAAACTATCCATATGCAATGCACTGAGTTATATCAGTTTTTAATAAAACTATCCATATGCAATGCAATAAGTTATATCAGTTTTTAATAAAACTATCCATATGCAATGCAGTGAGTTATATCAGTTTTTAATAAAACTATCCATACGCAATGCTCTGAGTTATATCAGTTTTTAATAAAACTATCCATATGCAATGCACTGAGTTATATAAGTTTTTAATAAAACTATCCATATGCAATGCAATAAGTTATATCAGTTTTTAATAAAACTATCCATATGCAATGCACTGAGTTACATCAGTTATTAATAAAACTATCCATATGCAATGCACTGAGTTATATCAGTTTTTAATAAAACTATCCATATGCAATGCTCTGAGTTATATCAGTTTTAAATAAAACTATCCATATGCAATGCTCTGAGTTATATCAGTTTTTAATAAAACTATCCATATGCAATGCTCTGAGTTATATCAGTTTTTAATAAAACTATCCATTTGCAATGCACTGAGTTATATCAGTTTTTAATAAAACTATCCATATGTAATGCAGTGAGTTATATCAGTTTTTAATAAAACTATCCATATGCAATGCAATAAGTTATATCAGTTTTTAATAAAACTATCCATATGCAATGCAATAAGTTATATCAGTTTTTAATAAAACTATCCATATGCAATGCACTGAGTTATATCAGTTTTTAATAAAACTATCCATATGCAATGCAATAAGTTATATCAGTTTTTAATAAAACTATCCATATGCAATGCACTGAGTTATATCAGTTTTTAATAAAACTATCCATATGCAATGCAATAAGTTATATCAGTTTTTAATAAAACTATCCATTTGCAATGCACTGAGTTATATCAGTTTTTAATAAAACTATCCATATGTAATGCAGTGAGTTATATCAGTTTTTAATAAAACTATCCATATGCAATGCAATAAGTTATATCAGTTTTTAATAAAACTATCCATATGCAATGCAATAAGTTATATCAGTTTTTAGTAAAACTATCCATATGCAATGCACTGAGTTATATCAGTTTTTAATAAAACTATCCATATGCAATGCAATAAGTTACATCAGTTTTTAATAAAACTATCCATATGCAATGCACTGAGTTACATCAGTTATTAATAAAACTATCCATATGCAATGCACTGAGTTATATCAGTTTTTAATAAAACTATCCATATGCAATGCTCTGAGTTATATCAGTTTTAAATAAAACTATCCATATGCAATGCTCTGAGTTATATCAGTTTTTAATAAAACTATCCATATGCAATGCTCTGAGTTATATCAGTTTTTAATAAAACTATCCATTTGCAATGCACTGAGTTATATCAGTTTTTAATAAAACTATCCATATGTAATGCAGTGAGTTATATCAGTTTTTAATAAAACTATCCATATGCAATGCAATAAGTTATATCAGTTTTTAATAAAACTATCCATATGCAATGCAGTGAGTTATATCAGTTTTTAATAAAACTATGCATATGCAATGCAATAAGTTATATCAGTTTTTAATAAAACTATCCATATGCAATGCAGTGAGTTATATCAGTTTTTAATAAAACTATCCATATGCAATGCAATAAGTTATATCAGTTTTTAATAAAACTATCCATATGCAATGCAGTGAGTTATATCAGTTTTTAATAAAACTATCCATATGCAATGCAATAAGTTATATCAGTTTTTAATAAAACTATCCATATGCAATGCAGTGAGTTATATCAGTTTTTAATAAAACTATCCATATGCAATGCTCTGAGTTATATCAGTTTTTAATAAAACTATCCATATGCAATGCACTGAGTTATATCCGTTTTTAATAAAACTATCCATATGCAATGCTCTGACTTATATCAGTTTTTAATAAAACTATCCATATGCAATGCAATAAGTTATATCAGTTTTTAATAAAACTATCCATATGCAATGCACTGAGTTATATCAGTTTTTAATAAAACTATCCATATGCAATGCACTGAGTTATATCAGTTTTAAATAAAACTATCCATATGCATGGCAGTGAGTTATATCAGTTTTTAATAAAACTATCCATATGCAATGCAATAAGTTATATCAGTTTTTAATAAAAGTATCCATATGCAATGCACTGAGTTATATCAGTTTTTAATAAAACTATCCATATGCAATGCAATAAGTTATATCAGCTTTTAATAAAACTATCCATATGCAATGCACTGAGTTATATCAGTTTTTAATAAAACTATCCATATGCAATGCAGTGAGTTATATCAGTTTTTAATAAAACTATCCATATGCAATGCTCTGAGTTATATCAGTTTTTAATAAAACTATCCATATGCAATGCACTGAGTTATATCAGTTTTTAATAAAACTATCCATATGCAATGCAGTGAGTTATATCAGTTTTTAATAAAACTATCCATATGCAATGCACTGAGTTATATCAGTTTTTAATAAAACTATCCATATGCAATGCACTAAGTTATATCAGCTTTTAATAAAACTATCCATATGCAATGCACTGAGTTATATCAGTTTTTAATAAAACTATCCATATGCAATGCACTGAGTTATATCAGTTTTTAATAAAACTATCCATATGCAATGCAGTGAGTTATATCAGTTTTTAATAAAACTATCCATATGCAATGCTCTGACTTATATCAGTTTTTAATAAAACTATCCAAATGCAATGCAATAAGTTATATCAGTTTTTAATAAAACTATCCATATGCAATGCACTGAGTTATATCAGTTTTTAATAAAACTATCCATATGCAATGCAGTGAGTTATATCAGTTTTTAATAAAACTATCCATATGCAATGCTCTGAGTTATATCAGTTTTTAATAAAACTATCCATATGCAATGCACTGAGTTATATCAGTTTTTAATAAAACTATCCATATGCAATGCAATAAGTTATATCAGCTTTTAATAAAACTATCCATATGCAATGCACTGAGTTATATCAGTTTTTAATAAAACTATCCATATGCACGGCACTGAGTTATATCAGTTTTTAATAAAACTATCCATATGCAATGCTCTGAGTTATATCAGTTTTTAATAAAACTATCCATATGCAATGCACTGAGTTATATCAGTTTTTAATAAAACTATCCATATGCAATGCAATAAGTTATATCAGTTTTTAATAAAACTATCCATATGCAATGCAGTGAGTTATATCAGTTTTTAATAAAACTATCCATACGCAATGCTCTGAGTTATATCAGTTTTTAATAAAACTATCCATATGCAATGCACTGAGTTATATCAGTTTTTAATAAAACTATCCATATGCAATGCAATAAGTTATATCAGCTTTTAATAAAACTATCCATATGCAATGCACTGAGTTATATCAGTTTTTAATAAAACTATCCATATGCAATGCACTGAGTTATATCAGTTTTTAATAAAACTATCCATATGCAATGCAGTGAGTTATATCAGTTTTTAATAAAACTATCCATATGCAATGCAATAAGTTATATCAGCTTTTAATAAAACTATCCATATGCAATGCACTGAGTTATATCAGTTTTTAATAAAACTATCCATATGCAATGCACTGAGTTATATCAGTTTTTAATAAAACTATCCATATGCAATGCACTAAGTTATATCAGCTTTTAATAAAACTATCCATATGCAATGCACTGAGTTATATCAGTTTTTAATAAAACTATCCATATGCAATGCACTGAGTTATATCAGTTTTTAATAAAACTATCCATATGCAATGCAGTGAGTTATATCAGTTTTTAATAAAACTATCCATATGCAATGCTCTGACTTATATCAGTTTTTAATAAAACTATCCATATGCAATGCAATAAGTTATATCAGTTTTTAATAAAACTATCCATATGCAATGCACTGAGTTATATCAGTTTTTAATAAAACTATCCATATGCAATGCAGTGAGTTATATCAGTTTTTAATAAAACTATCCATATGCAATGCTCTGAGTTATATCAGTTTTTAATAAAACTATCCATATGCAATGCAGTGAGTTATATCAGTTTTTAATAAAACTATCCATATGCAATGCAATAAGTTATATCAGTTTTTAATAAAACTATCCATATGCAATGCAGTGAGTTATATCAGTTTTTAATAAAACTATCCATATGCAATGCAATAAGTTATATCAGTTTTTAATAAAACTATCCATATGCAATGCACTGAGTTATATCAGTTTTTAATAAAACTATCCATATGCAATGCACTGAGTTATATCAGTTTTTAATAAAACTATCCATATGCAATGCACTGAGTTATATCAGTTTTTAATAAAACTATCCATATGCAATGCACTGAGTTATATCAGTTTTTAATAAAACTATCCATATGCAATGCAGTGAGTTATATCAGTTTTTAATAAAACTATCCATATGCAATGCACTGAGTTATATCAGTTTTTAATAAAACTATCCATATGCAATGCTCTGAGTTATATCAGTTTTAAATAAAACTATCCATATGCAATGCTCTGAGTTATATCAGTTTTTAATAAAACTATCCATATGCAATGCAATAAGTTATATCAGCTTTTAATAAAACTATCCATATGCAGTGCTCTGAGTTATATCAGTTTTTAATAAAACTATCCATATGCAATGCAGTGAGTTATATCAGTTTTTAATAAAACTATCCATATGCAATGCTCTGAGTTATATCAGTTTTTAATAAAACTATCCATATGCAATGCACTGAGTTATATCAGTTTTTAATAAAACTATCCATATGCAATGCAATAAGTTATATCAGCTTTTAATAAAACTATCCATATGCAATGCTCTGAGTTATATCAGTTTTTAATAAAACTATCCATATGCACGGCACTGAGTTATATCAGTTTTTAATAAAACTATCCATATGCAATGCTCTGAGTTATATCAGTTTTTAATAAAACTATCCATATGCAATGCACTGAGTTATATCAGTTTTTAATAAAACTATCCATATGCAATGCAATAAGTTATATCAGTTTTTAATAAAACTATCCATATGCAATGCAGTGAGTTATATCAGTTTTTAATAAAACTATCCATACGCAATGCTCTGAGTTATATCAGTTTTTAATAAAACTATCCATATGCAATGCACTGAGTTATATCAGTTTTTAATAAAACTATCCATATGCAATGCAATAAGTTATATCAGCTTTTAATAAAACTATCCATATGCAATGCACTGAGTTATATCAGTTTTTAATAAAACTATCCATATGCAATGCTCTGAGTTATATCAGTTTTTAATAAAACTATCCATATGCAATGCACTGAGTTATATCAGTTTTTAATAAAACTATCCATATGCAATGCAATAAGTTATATCAGCTTTTAATAAAACTATCCATATGCAATGCACTGAGTTATATCAGTTTTTAATAAAACTATCCATATGCAATGCACTGAGTTATATCAGTTTTTAATAAAACTATCCATATGCAATGCACTGAGTTATATCAGTTTTTAATAAAACTATCCATATGCAATGCAATAAGTTATATCAGCTTTTAATAAAACTATCCATATGCAATGCACTGAGTTATATCAGTTTTTAATAAAACTATCCATATGCAATGCACTGAGTTATATCAGTTTTTAATAAAACTATCCATATGCAATGCAGTGAGTTATATCAGTTTTTAATAAAACTATCCATACGCAATGCTCTGAGTTATATCAGTTTTTAATAAAACTATCCATATGCAATGCAATAAGTTATATCAGTTTTTAATAAAACTATCCATACGCAATGCTCTGAGTTATATCAGTTTTTAATAAAACTATCCATATGCAATGCTCTGAGTTATATCAGTTTTTAATAAAACTATCCATATGCACGGCACTGAGTTATATCAGTTTTTAATAAAACTATCCATATGCAATGCTCTGAGTTATATCAGTTTTTAATAAAACTATCCATATGCAATGCACTGAGTTATATCAGTTTTTAATAAAACTATCCATATGCAATGCAATAAGTTATATCAGCTTTTAATAAAACTATCCATATGCAATGCACTGAGTTATATCAGTTTTTAATAAAACTATCCATATGCAATGCACTGAGTTATATCAGTTTTTAATAAAACTATCCATATGCAATGCAATAAGTTATATCAGTTTTTAATAAAACTATCCATATGCAATGCAGTGAGTTATATCAGTTTTTAATAAAACTATCCATACGCAATGCTCTGAGTTATATCAGTTTTTAATAAAACTATCCATATGCAATGCAATAAGTTATATCAGTTTTTAATAAAACTATCCATATGCAATGCAGTGAGTTATATCAGTTTTTAATAAAACTATCCATACGCAATGCTCTGAGTTATATCAGTTTTTAATAAAACTATCCATATGCAATGCAATAAGTTATATCAGTTTTTAATAAAACTATCCATACGCAATGCTCTGAGTTATATCAGTTTTTAATAAAACTATCCATATGCAATGCTCTGAGTTATATCAGTTTTTAATAAAACTATCCATATGCACGGCACTGAGTTATATCAGTTTTTAATAAAACTATCCATATGCAATGCTCTGAGTTATATCAGTTTTTAATAAAACTATCCATATGCAATGCACTGAGTTATATCAGTTCTTAATAAAACTATCCATATGCAATGCAATAAGTTATATCAGCTTTTAATAAAACTATCCATATGCAATGCACTGAGTTATATCAGTTTTTAATAAAACTATCCATATGCAATGCTCTGAGTTATATCAGTTTTTAATAAAACTATCCATATGCAATGCACTGAGTTATATCAGTTTTTAATAAAACTATCCATATGCAATGCAATAAGTTATATCAGCTTTTAATAAAACTATCCATATGCAATGCACTGAGTTATATCAGTTTTTAATAAAACTATCCATACGCAATGCTCTGAGTTATATCAGTTTTTAATAAAACTATCCATATGCAATGCTCTGAGTTATATCAGTTTTTAATAAAACTATCCATATGCAATGCACTGAGTTATATCAGTTTTTAATAAAACTATCCATATGCAATGCAATAAGTTATATCAGTTTTTAATAAAACTATCCATATGCAATGCAGTGAGTTATATCAGTTTTTAATAAAACTATCCATATGCAATGCAATAAGTTATATCAGTTTTTAATAAAACTATCCATATGCAATGCACTGAGTTATATCAGTTTTTAATAAAACTATCCATATGCAATGCACTGAGTTATATCAGTTTTTAATAAAACTATCCATATGCAATGCAATAAGTTATATCAGCTTTTAATAAAACTATCCATATGCAATGCAGTGAGTTATATCAGTTTTTAATAAAACTATCCATATGCAATGCAATAAGTTATATCAGTTTTTAATAAAACTATCCATATGCAATGCACTGAGTTATATCAGTTTTTAATAAAACTATCCATATGCAATGCACTGAGTTATATCAGTTTTTAATAAAACTATCCATATGCAATGCACTGAGTTATATCAGTTTTTAATAAAACTATCCATATGCAATGCACTGAGTTATATCAGTTTTTAATAAAACTATCCATATGCAATGCACTGAGTTATATCAGTTTTTAATAAAACTATCCATATGCAATGCACTGAGTTATATCAGTTTTTAATAAAACTATCCATATGCAATGCAATAAGTTATATCAGTTTTTAATAAAACTATCCATATGCAATGCACTGAGTTATATCAGTTTTTAATAAAACTATCCATATGCAATGCACTGAGTTATATCAGTTTTTAATAAAACTATCCATATGCAATGCACTGAGTTATATCAGTTTTTAATAAAACTATCCATATGCAATGCAATAAGTTATATCAGTTTTTAATAAAACTATCCATATGCAATGCACTGAGTTATATCAGTTTTTAATAAAACTATCCATATGCAATGCACTGAGTTATATCAGTTTTTAATAAAACTATCCATATGCAATGCACTGAGTTATATCAGTTTTTAATAAAACTATCCATATGCAATGCACTGAGTTATATCAGTTTTTAATAAAACTATCCATATGCAATGCAATAAGTTATATCAGTTTTTAATAAAACTATCCATATGCAATGCACTGAGTTATATCAGTTTTTAATAAAACTATCCATATGCAATGCACTGAGTTATATCAGTTTTTAATAAAACTATCCATATGCAATGCAATAAGTTATATCAGTTTTTAATAAAACTATCCATATGCAATGCACTGAGTTATATCAGTTTTTAATAAAACTATCCATATGCAATGCACTGAGTTATATCAGTTTTTAATAAAACTATCCATATGCAATGCACTGAGTTATATCAGTTTTTAATAAAACTATCCATATGCAATGCACTGAGTTATATCAGTTTTTAATAAAACTATCCATATGCAATGCACTGAGTTATATCAGTTTTTAATAAAACTATCCATATGCAATGCACTGAGTTATATCAGTTTTTAATAAAACTATCCATATGCAATGCAATAAGTTATATCAGTTTTTAATAAAACTATCCATATGCAATGCACTGAGTTATATCAGTTTTTAATAAAACTATCCATATGCAATGCACTGAGTTATATCAGTTTTTAATAAAACTATCCATATGCAATGCACTGAGTTATATCAGTTTTTAATAAAACTATCCATATGCAATGCAATAAGTTATATCAGTTTTTAATAAAACTATCCATATGCAATGCACTGAGTTATATCAGTTTTTAATAAAACTATCCATATGCAATGCACTGAGTTATATCAGTTTTTAATAAAACTATCCATATGCAATGCACTGAGTTATATCAGTTTTTAATAAAACTATCCATATGCAATGCACTGAGTTATATCAGTTTTTAATAAAACTATCCATATGCAATGCACTGAGTTATATCAGTTTTTAATAAAACTATCCTTATGCAATGCAATAAGTTATATCAGTTTTTAATAAAACTATCCATATGCAATGCAGTGAGTTATATCAGTTTTTAATAAAACTATCCATATGCAATGCAATAAGTTATATCAGTTTTTAATAAAACTATCCATATGCAATGCACTGAGTTATATCAGTTTTTAATAAAACTATCCATATGCAATGCACTGAGTTATATCAGTTTTTAATAAAACTATCCATATGCAATGCACTGAGTTATATCAGTTTTTAATAAAACTATCCATACGCAATGCTCTGAGTTATATCAGTTTTTAATAAAACTATCCATATGCAATGCTCTGAGTTATATCAGTTTTTAATAAAACTATCCATATGCAATGCAGTGAGTTATATCAGTTTTTAATAAAACTATCCATATGCAATGCAATAAGTTATATCAGTTTTTAATAAAACTATCCATATGCAATGCAGTGAGTTATATCAGTTTTTAATAAAACTATCCATATGCAATGCAATAAGTTATCTCAGTTTTTAATAAAACTATCCATATGCAATGCAGTGAGTTATATCAGTTTTTAATAAAACTATCCATATGCAATGCAATAAGTTATATCAGTTTTTAATAAAACTATCCATATGCAATGCAGTGAGTTATATCAGTTTTTAATAAAACTATCCATATGCAATGCAATAAGTTATATCAGTTTTTAATAAAACTATCCATATGCAATGCACTGAGTTATATCAGTTTTTAATAAAACTATCCATATGCAATGCACTGAGTTATATCAGTTTTTAATAAAACTATCCATATGCAATGCAATAAGTTATATCAGCTTTTAATAAAACTATCCATATGCAATGCAGTGAGTTATATCAGTTTTTAATAAAACTATCCATATGCAATGCAATAAGTTATATCAGTTTTTAATAAAACTATCCATATGCAATGCACTGAGTTATATCAGTTTTTAATAAAACTATCCATATGCAATGCACTGAGTTATATCAGTTTTTAATAAAACTATCCATATGCAATGCACTGAGTTATATCAGTTTTTAATAAAACTATCCATATGCAATGCACTGAGTTATATCAGTTTTTAATAAAACTATCCATATGCAATGCACTGAGTTATATCAGTTTTTAATAAAACTATCCATATGCAATGCACTGAGTTATATCAGTTTTTAATAAAACTATCCATATGCAATGCAGTGAGTTATATCAGTTTTTAATAAAACTATCCATATGCAATGCAGTGAGTTATATCAGTTTTTAATAAAACTATCCATATGCAATGCAATAAGTTATATCAGTTTTTAATAAAACTATCCATATGCAATGCACTGAGTTATATCAGTTTTTAATAAAACTATCCATATGCAATGCACTGAGTTATATCAGTTTTTAATAAAACTATCCATATGCAATGCACTGAGTTATATCAGTTTTTAATAAAACTATCCATACGCAATGCTCTGAGTTATATCAGTTTTTAATAAAACTATCCATATGCAATGCTCTGAGTTATATCAGTTTTTAATAAAACTATCCATATGCAATGCAGTGAGTTATATCAGTTTTTAATAAAACTATCCATATGCAATGCAATAAGTTATATCAGTTTTTAATAAAACTATCCATATGCAATGCAGTGAGTTATATCAGTTTTTAATAAAACTATCCATATGCAATGCAATAAGTTATATCAGTTTTTAATAAAACTATCCATATGCAATGCAGTGAGTTATATCAGTTTTTAATAAAACTATCCATATGCAATGCAATAAGTTATATCAGTTTTTAATAAAACTATCCATATGCAATGCAGTGAGTTATATCAGTTTTTAATAAAACTATCCATATGCAATGCAATAAGTTATATCAGTTTTTAATAAAACTATCCATATGCAATGCACTGAGTTATATCAGTTTTTAATAAAACTATCCATATGCAATGCACTGAGTTATATCAGTTTTTAATAAAACTATCCATATGCAATGCAATAAGTTATATCAGCTTTTAATAAAACTATCCATATGCAATGCAGTGAGTTATATCAGTTTTTAATAAAACTATCCATATGCAATGCAATAAGTTATATCAGTTTTTAATAAAACTATCCATATGCAATGCAATAAGTTATATCAGTTTTTAATAAAACTATCCATATGCAATGCAGTGAGTTATATCAGTTTTTAATAAAACTATCCATATGCAATGCAATAAGTTATATCAGTTTTTAATAAAACTATCCATATGCAATGCACTGAGTTTTATCAGTTTTTAATAAAACTATCCATATGCAATGCACTGAGTTATATCAGTTTTTAATAAAACTATCCATATGCAATGCAGTGAGTTATATCAGTTTTTAATAAAACTATCCATATGCAATGCAATAAGTTATATCAGTTTTTAATAAAACTATCCATATGCAATGCAGTGAGTTATATCAGTTTTTAATAAAACTATCCATATGCAATGCAATAAGTTATATCAGTTTTTAATAAAACTATCCATATGCAATGCACTGAGTTATATCAGTTTTTAATAAAACTATCCATATGCAATGCACTGAGTTATATCAGTTTTTAATAAAACTATCCATATGCAATGCAATAAGTTATATCAGCTTTTAATAAAACTATCCATATGCAATGCAATAAGTTATATCAGCTTTTAATAAAACTATCCATATGCAATGCACTGAGTTATATCAGTTTTTAATAAAACTATCCATATGCAATGCCCTGAGTTATATCAGTTTTTAATAAAACTATCCATATGCAATGCACTGAGTTATATCAGTTTTTAATAAAACTATCCATATGCAATGCACTGAGTTATATCAGTTTTTAATAAAACTATCCATATGCAATGCACTGAGTTATATCAGTTTTTAATAAAACTATCCATATGCAATGCAATAAGTTATATCAGTTTTTAATAAAACTATCCATATGCAATGCAGTGAGTTATATCAGTTTTTAATAAAACTATCCATATGCAATGCAATAAGTTATATCAGTTTTTAATAAAACTATCCATATGCAATGCACTGAGTTATATCAGTTTTTAATAAAACTATCCATATGCAATGCACTGAGTTATATCAGTTTTTAATAAAACTATCCATATGCAATGCACTGAGTTATATCAGTTTTTAATAAAACTATCCATACGCAATGCTCTGAGTTATATCAGTTTTTAATAAAACTATCCATATGCAATGCTCTGAGTTATATCAGTTTTTAATAAAACTATCCATATGCAATGCAGTGAGTTATATCAGTTTTTAATAAAACTATCCATATGCAATGCAATAAGTTATATCAGTTTTTAATAAAACTATCCATATGCAATGCAGTGAGTTATATCAGTTTTTAATAAAACTATCCATATGCAATGCAATAAGTTATATCAGTTTTTAATAAAACTATCCATATGCAATGCAGTGAGTTATATCAGTTTTTAATAAAACTATCCATATGCAATGCAATAAGTTATATCAGTTTTTAATAAAACTATCCATATGCAATGCAGTGAGTTATATCAGTTTTTAATAAAACTATCCATATGCAATGCAATAAGTTATATCAGTTTTTAATAAAACTATCCATATGCAATGCACTGAGTTATATCAGTTTTTAATAAAACTATCCATATGCAATGCACTGAGTTATATCAGTTTTTAATAAAACTATCCATATGCAATGCAATAAGTTATATCAGCTTTTAATAAAACTATAGATATGCAATGCAGTGAGTTATATCAGTTTTTAATAAAACTATCCATATGCAATGCAATAAGTTATATCAGTTTTTAATAAAACTATCCATATGCAATGCACTGAGTTATATCAGTTTTTAATAAAACTATCCATATGCAATGCACTGAGTTATATCAGTTTTTAATAAAACTATCCATATGCAATGCAATAAGTTATATCAGTTTTTAATAAAACTATCCATATGCAATGCACTGAGTTATATCAGTTTTTAATAAAACTATCCATATGCAATGCACTGAGTTATATCAGTTTTTAATAAAACTATCCATATGCAATGCACTGAGTTATATCAGTTTTTAATAAAACTATCCATATGCAATGCACTGAGTTATATCAGTTTTTAATAAAACTATCCATATGCAATGCACTGAGTTATATCAGTTTTTAATAAAACTATCCATATGCAATGCACTGAGTTATATCAGTTTTTAATAAAACTATCCATATGCAATGCAATAAGTTATATCAGTTTTTAATAAAACTATCCATATGCAATGCACTGAGTTATATCAGTTTTTAATAAAACTATCCATATGCAATGCACTGAGTTATATCAGTTTTTAATAAAACTATCCATATGCAATGCACTGAGTTATATCAGTTTTTAATAAAACTATCCATATGCAATGCAATAAGTTATATCAGTTTTTAATAAAACTATCCATATGCAATGCACTGAGTTATATCAGTTTTTAATAAAACTATCCATATGCAATGCACTGAGTTATATCAGTTTTTAATAAAACTATCCATATGCAATGCACTGAGTTATATCAGTTTTTAATAAAACTATCCATATGCAATGCACTGAGTTATATCAGTTTTTAATAAAACTATCCATATGCAATGCACTGAGTTATATCAGTTTTTAATAAAACTATCCTTATGCAATGCAATAAGTTATATCAGTTTTTAATAAAACTATCCATATGCAATGCAGTGAGTTATATCAGTTTTTAATAAAACTATCCATATGCAATGCAATAAGTTATATCAGTTTTTAATAAAACTATCCATATGCAATGCACTGAGTTATATCAGTTTTTAATAAAACTATCCATATGCAATGCACTGAGTTATATCAGTTTTTAATAAAACTATCCATATGCAATGCACTGAGTTATATCAGTTTTTAATAAAACTATCCATACGCAATGCTCTGAGTTATATCAGTTTTTAATAAAACTATCCATATGCAATGCTCTGAGTTATATCAGTTTTTAATAAAACTATCCATATGCAATGCAGTGAGTTATATCAGTTTTTAATAAAACTATCCATATGCAATGCAATAAGTTATATCAGTTTTTAATAAAACTATCCATATGCAATGCAGTGAGTTATATCAGTTTTTAATAAAACTATCCATATGCAATGCAATAAGTTATATCAGTTTTTAATAAAACTATCCATATGCAATGCAGTGAGTTATATCAGTTTTTAATAAAACTATCCATATGCAATGCAATAAGTTATATCAGTTTTTAATAAAACTATCCATATGCAATGCAGTGAGTTATATCAGTTTTTAATAAAACTATCCATATGCAATGCAATAAGTTATATCAGTTTTTAATAAAACTATCCATATGCAATGCACTGAGTTATATCAGTTTTTAATAAAACTATCCATATGCAATGCACTGAGTTATATCAGTTTTTAATAAAACTATCCATATGCAATGCAATAAGTTATATCAGCTTTTAATAAAACTATCCATATGCAATGCAGTGAGTTATATCAGTTTTTAATAAAACTATCCATATGCAATGCAATAAGTTATATCAGTTTTTAATAAAACTATCCATATGCAATGCACTGAGTTATATCAGTTTTTAATAAAACTATCCATATGCAATGCACTGAGTTATATCAGTTTTTAATAAAACTATCCATATGCAATGCACTGAGTTATATCAGTTTTTAATAAAACTATCCATATGCAATGCACTGAGTTATATCAGTTTTTAATAAAACTATCCATATGCAATGCACTGAGTTATATCAGTTTTTAATAAAACTATCCATATGCAATGCACTGAGTTATATCAGTTTTTAATAAAACTATCCATATGCAATGCAGTGAGTTATATCAGTTTTTAATAAAACTATCCATATGCAATGCAGTGAGTTATATCAGTTTTTAATAAAACTATCCATATGCAATGCAATAAGTTATATCAGTTTTTAATAAAACTATCCATATGCAATGCACTGAGTTATATCAGTTTTTAATAAAACTATCCATATGCAATGCACTGAGTTATATCAGTTTTTAATAAAACTATCCATATGCAATGCACTGAGTTATATCAGTTTTTAATAAAACTATCCATACGCAATGCTCTGAGTTATATCAGTTTTTAATAAAACTATCCATATGCAATGCTCTGAGTTATATCAGTTTTTAATAAAACTATCCATATGCAATGCAGTGAGTTATATCAGTTTTTAATAAAACTATCCATATGCAATGCAATAAGTTATATCAGTTTTTAATAAAACTATCCATATGCAATGCAGTGAGTTATATCAGTTTTTAATAAAACTATCCATATGCAATGCAATAAGTTATATCAGTTTTTAATAAAACTATCCATATGCAATGCAGTGAGTTATATCAGTTTTTAATAAAACTATCCATATGCAATGCAATAAGTTATATCAGTTTTTAATAAAACTATCCATATGCAATGCAGTGAGTTATATCAGTTTTTAATAAAACTATCCATATGCAATGCAATAAGTTATATCAGTTTTTAATAAAACTATCCATATGCAATGCACTGAGTTATATCAGTTTTTAATAAAACTATCCATATGCAATGCACTGAGTTATATCAGTTTTTAATAAAACTATCCATATGCAATGCAATAAGTTATATCAGCTTTTAATAAAACTATCCATATGCAATGCAGTGAGTTATATCAGTTTTTAATAAAACTATCCATATGCAATGCAATAAGTTATATCAGTTTTTAATAAAACTATCCATATGCAATGCAATAAGTTATATCAGTTTTTAATAAAACTATCCATATGCAATGCAGTGAGTTATATCAGTTTTTAATAAAACTATCCATATGCAATGCAATAAGTTATATCAGTTTTTAATAAAACTATCCATATGCAATGCACTGAGTTTTATCAGTTTTTAATAAAACTATCCATATGCAATGCACTGAGTTATATCAGTTTTTAATAAAACTATCCATATGCAATGCAGTGAGTTATATCAGTTTTTAATAAAACTATCCATATGCAATGCAATAAGTTATATCAGTTTTTAATAAAACTATCCATATGCAATGCAGTGAGTTATATCAGTTTTTAATAAAACTATCCATATGCAATGCAATAAGTTATATCAGTTTTTAATAAAACTATCCATATGCAATGCACTGAGTTATATCAGTTTTTAATAAAACTATCCATATGCAATGCACTGAGTTATATCAGTTTTTAATAAAACTATCCATATGCAATGCAATAAGTTATATCAGCTTTTAATAAAACTATCCATATGCAATGCAATAAGTTATATCAGCTTTTAATAAAACTATCCATATGCAATGCACTGAGTTATATCAGTTTTTAATAAAACTATCCATATGCAATGCCCTGAGTTATATCAGTTTTTAATAAAACTATCCATATGCAATGCACTGAGTTATATCAGTTTTTAATAAAACTATCCATATGCAATGCACTGAGTTATATCAGTTTTTAATAAAACTATCCATATGCAATGCACTGAGTTATATCAGTTTTTAATAAAACTATCCATATGCAATGCAATAAGTTATATCAGTTTTTAATAAAACTATCCATATGCAATGCAGTGAGTTATATCAGTTTTTAATAAAACTATCCATATGCAATGCAATAAGTTATATCAGTTTTTAATAAAACTATCCATATGCAATGCACTGAGTTATATCAGTTTTTAATAAAACTATCCATATGCAATGCACTGAGTTATATCAGTTTTTAATAAAACTATCCATATGCAATGCACTGAGTTATATCAGTTTTTAATAAAACTATCCATACGCAATGCTCTGAGTTATATCAGTTTTTAATAAAACTATCCATATGCAATGCTCTGAGTTATATCAGTTTTTAATAAAACTATCCATATGCAATGCAGTGAGTTATATCAGTTTTTAATAAAACTATCCATATGCAATGCAATAAGTTATATCAGTTTTTAATAAAACTATCCATATGCAATGCAGTGAGTTATATCAGTTTTTAATAAAACTATCCATATGCAATGCAATAAGTTATATCAGTTTTTAATAAAACTATCCATATGCAATGCAGTGAGTTATATCAGTTTTTAATAAAACTATCCATATGCAATGCAATAAGTTATATCAGTTTTTAATAAAACTATCCATATGCAATGCAGTGAGTTATATCAGTTTTTAATAAAACTATCCATATGCAATGCAATAAGTTATATCAGTTTTTAATAAAACTATCCATATGCAATGCACTGAGTTATATCAGTTTTTAATAAAACTATCCATATGCAATGCACTGAGTTATATCAGTTTTTAATAAAACTATCCATATGCAATGCAATAAGTTATATCAGCTTTTAATAAAACTATAGATATGCAATGCAGTGAGTTATATCAGTTTTTAATAAAACTATCCATATGCAATGCAATAAGTTATATCAGTTTTTAATAAAACTATCCATATGCAATGCACTGAGTTATATCAGTTTTTAATAAAACTATCCATATGCAATGCACTGAGTTATATCAGTTTTTAATAAAACTATCCATATGCAATGCACTGAGTTTATCAGTTTTTAATAAAACTATCCATATGCAATGCACTGAGTTATATCAGTTTTTAATAAAACTATCCATATGCAATGCACTGAGTTATATCAGTTTTTAATAAAACTATCCATATGCAATGCACTGAGTTATATCAGTTTTTAATAAAACTATCCATATGCAATGCAATAAGTTATATCAGTTTTTAATAAAACTATCCATATGCAATGCACTGAGTTATATCAGTTTTTTAATAAAACTATCCATATGCAATGCACTGAGTTATATCAGTTTTTAATAAAACTATCCATATGCAATGCACTGAGTTATATCAGTTTTTAATAAAACTATCCATATGCAATGCAATAAGTTATATCAGTTTTTAATAAAACTATCCATATGCAATGCACTGAGTTATATCAGTTTTTAATAAAACTATCCATATGCAATGCACTGAGTTATATCAGTTTTTAATAAAACTATCCATATGCAATGCACTGAGTTATATCAGTTTTTAATAAAACTATCCATATGCAATGCAGTGAGTTATATCAGTTTTTAATAAAACTATCCATATGCAATGCAATAAGTTATATCAGTTTTTAATAAAACTATCCATATGCAATGCACTGAGTTATATCAGTTTTTAATAAAACTATCCATATGCAATGCACTGAGTTATATCAGTTTTTAATAAAACTATCCATATGCAATGCAATAAGTTATATCAGTTTTTAATAAAACTATCCATATGCAATGCACTGAGTTATATCAGTTTTTAATAAAACTATCCATATGCAATGCACTGAGTTATATCAGTTTTTAATAAAACTATCCATATGCAATGCACTGAGTTATATCAGTTTTTAATAAAACTATCCATATGCAATGCACTGAGTTATATCAGTTTTTAATAAAACTATCCATATGCAATGCACTGAGTTATATCAGTTTTTAATAAAACTATCCATATGCAATGCACTGAGTTATATCAGTTTTTAATAAAACTATCCATATGCAATGCAATAAGTTATATCAGTTTTTAATAAAACTATCCATATGCAATGCACTGAGTTATATCAGTTTTTAATAAAACTATCCATATGCAATGCACTGAGTTATATCAGTTTTTAATAAAACTATCCATATGCAATGCACTGAGTTATATCAGTTTTTAATAAAACTATCCATATGCAATGCAATAAGTTATATCAGTTTTTAATAAAACTATCCATATGCAATGCACTGAGTTATATCAGTTTTTAATAAAACTATCCATATGCAATGCACTGAGTTATATCAGTTTTTAATAAAACTATCCATATGCAATGCACTGAGTTATATCAGTTTTTAATAAAACTATCCATATGCAATGCACTGAGTTATATCAGTTTTTAATAAAACTATCCATATGCAATGCACTGAGTTATATCAGTTTTTAATAAAACTATCCATATGCAATGCAATAAGTTATATCAGTTTTTAATAAAACTATCCATATGCAATGCAGTGAGTTATATCAGTTTTTAATAAAACTATCCATATGCAATGCAATAAGTTATATCAGTTTTTAATAAAACTATCCATATGCAATGCACTGAGTTATATCAGTTTTTAATAAAACTATCCATATGCAATGCACTGAGTTATATCAGTTTTTAATAAAACTATCCATATGCAATGCACTGAGTTATATCAGTTTTTAATAAAACTATCCATACGCAATGCTCTGAGTTATATCAGTTTTTAATAAAACTATCCATATGCAATGCTCTGAGTTATATCAGTTTTTAATAAAACTATCCATATGCAATGCAGTGAGTTATATCAGTTTTTAATAAAACTATCCATATGCAATGCAATAAGTTATATCAGTTTTTAATAAAACTATCCATATGCAATGCAGTGAGTTATATCAGTTTTTAATAAAACTATCCATATGCAATGCAATAAGTTATATCAGTTTTTAATAAAACTATCCATATGCAATGCAGTGAGTTATATCAGTTTTTAATAAAACTATCCATATGCAATGCACTGAGTTATATCAGTTTTTAATAAAACTATCCATATGCAATGCTCTGAGTTATATCAGTTTTTAATAAAACTATCCATACGCAATGCTCTGAGATATATCAGTTTTTAATAAAACTCTCCATATGCAATGCTCTGAGTTATATCAGTTTTTAATAAAACTATCCATATGCAATGCACTGAGTTATATCAGTTTTTAATAAAACTATCCATATGCAATGCAATAAGTTATATCAGCTTTTAATAAAACTATCCATATGCAATGCACTGAGTTATATCAGTTTTTAATAAAACTATCCATATGCAATGCTCTGAGTTATATCAGTTTTTAATAAAACTATCCATATGCAATGCACTGAGTTATATCAGTTTTTAATAAAACTATCCATATGCAATGCAATAAGTTATATCAGCTTTTAATAAAACTATCCATATGCAATGCACTGAGTTATATCAGTTTTTAATAAAACTATCCATATGCACGGCACTGAGTTATATCAGTTTTTAATAAAACTATCCATATGCAATGCTCTGAGTTATATCAGTTTTTAATAAAACTATCCATATGCAATGCACTGAGTTATATCAGTTTTTAATAAAACTATCCATATGCAATGCAATAAGTTATATCAGCTTTTAATAAAACTATCCATATGCAATGCACTGAGTTATATCAGTTTTTAATAAAACTATCCATATGCAATGCACTGAGTTATATCAGTTTTTAATAAAACTATCCATATGCAATGCAATAAGTTATATCAGTTTTTAATAAAACTATCCATATGCAATGCAGTGAGTTATATCAGTTTTTAATAAAACTATCCATACGCAATGCTCTGAGTTATATCAGTTTTTAATAAAACTATCCATATGCAATGCAATAAGTTATATCAGTTTTTAATAAAACTATCCATATGCAATGCAGTGAGTTATATCAGTTTTTAATAAAACTATCCATACGCAATGCTCTGAGTTATATCAGTTTTTAATAAAACTATCCATATGCAATGCAATAAGTTATATCAGTTTTTAATAAAACTATCCATACGCAATGCTCTGAGTTATATCAGTTTTTAATAAAACTATCCATATGCAATGCTCTGAGTTATATCAGTTTTTAATAAAACTATCCATATGCACGGCACTGAGTTATATCAGTTTTTAATAAAACTATCCATATGCAATGCTCTGAGTTATATCAGTTTTTAATAAAACTATCCATATGCAATGCACTGAGTTATATCAGTTTTTAATAAAACTATCCATATGCAATGCAATAAGTTATATCAGTTTTTAATAAAACTATCCATATGCAATGCAGTGAGTTATATCAGTTTTTAATAAAACTATCCATACGCAATGCTCTGAGTTATATCAGTTTTTAATAAAACTATCCATATGCAATGCACTGAGTTATATCAGTTTTTAATAAAACTATCCATATGCAATGCAATAAGTTATATCAGCTTTTAATAAAACTATCCATATGCAATGCACTGAGTTATATCAGTTTTTAATAAAACTATCCATATGCAATGCACTGAGTTATATCAGTTTTTAATAAAACTATCCATATGCAATGCAATAAGTTATATCAGTTTTTAATAAAACTATCCATATGCAATGCAGTGAGTTATATCAGTTTTTAATAAAACTATCCATACGCAATGCTCTGAGTTATATCAGTTTTTAATAAAACTATCCATATGCAATGCACTGAGTTATATCAGTTTTTAATAAAACTATCCATATGCAATGCAATAAGTTATATCAGCTTTTAATAAAACTATCCATATGCAATGCAGTGAGTTATATCAGTTTTTAATAAAACTATCCATACGCAATGCTCTGAGTTATATCAGTTTTTAATAAAACTATCCATATGCAATGCACTGAGTTATATCAGTTTTTAATAAAACTATCCATATGCAATGCAATAAGTTATATCAGCTTTTAATAAAACTATCCATATGCAATGCACTGAGTTATATCAGTTTTTAATAAAACTATCCATATGCAATGCACTGAGTTATATCAGTTTTTAATAAAACTATCCATATGCAATGCACTGAGTTATATCAGTTTTTAATAAAACTATCCATATGCAATGCAATAAGTTATATCAGCTTTTAATAAAACTATCCATATGCAATGCACTGAGTTATATCAGTTTTTAATAAAACTATCCATATGCAATGCACTGAGTTATATCAGTTTTTAATAAAACTATCCATATGCAATGCACTAAGTTATATCAGCTTTTAATAAAACTATCCATATGCAATGCACTGAGTTATATCAGTTTTTAATAAAACTATCCATATGCAATGCACTGAGTTATATCAGTTTTTAATAAAACTATCCATATGCAATGCAGTGAGTTATATCAGTTTTTAATAAAACTATCCATATGCAATGCTCTGACTTATATCAGTTTTTAATAAAACTATCCATATGCAATGCAATAAGTTATATCAGTTTTTAATAAAACTATCCATATGCAATGCACTGAGTTATATCAGTTTTTAATAAAACTATCCATATGCAATGCAGTGAGTTATATCAGTTTTTAATAAAACTATCCATATGCAATGCAGTGAGTTATATCAGTTTTTAATAAAACTATCCATATGCAATGCACTGAGTTATATCAGTTTTTAATAAAACTATCCATATGCAATGCTCTGAGTTATATCAGTTTTAAATAAAACTATCCATATGCAATGCACTGAGTTATATCAGTTTTTAATAAAACTATCCATATGCAATGCTCTGAGTTATATCAGTTTTAAATAAAACTATCCATATGCAATGCAATAAGTTATATCAGCTTTTAATAAAACTATCCATATGCAATGCTCTGAGTTATATCAGTTTTTAATAAAACTATCCATATGCAATGCAGTGAGTTATATCAGTTTTTAATAAAACTATCCATATGCAATGCTCTGAGTTATATCAGTTTTTAATAAAACTATCCATATGCAATGCAGTGAGTTATATCAAATTTTAATAAAACTATCCATATGCAATGCACTGAGTTATATCAGTTTTTAATAAAACTATCCATATGCAATGCAGTGAGTTATATCAGTTTTTAATAAAACTATCCATATGCAATGCTCTGAGTTATATCAGTTTTTAATAAAACTATCCATATGCAATGCACTGAGTTATATCAGTTTTTAATAAAACTATCCATATGCAATGCAATAAGTTATATCAGCTTTTAATAAAACTATCCATATGCAATGCTCTGAGTTATATCAGTTTTTAATAAAACTATCCATATGCAATGCAGTGAGTTATATCAGTTTTTAATAAAACTATCCATATGCAATGCACTGAGTTATATCAGTTTTTAATAAAACTATCCATATGCAATGCACTGAGTTATATCAGTTTTTAATAAAACTATCCATATGCAATGCACTGAGTTATATCAGTTTTTAATAAAACTATCCATATGCAATGCAGTGAGTTATATCAAATTTTAATAAAACTATCCATATGCAATGCACTGAGTTATATCAGTTTTTAATAAAACTATCCATATGCAATGCACTGAGTTATATCAGTTTTTAATAAAACTATCCATATGCAATGCACTGAGTTATATCAGTTTTTAATAAAACTATCCATATGCAATGCAGTGAGTTATATCAGTTTTTAATAAAACTATCCATATGCAATGCTCTGACTTATATCAGTTTTTAATAAAACTATCCATATGCAATGCAATAAGTTATATCAGTTTTTAATAAAACTATCCATATGCAATGCACTGAGTTATATCAGTTTTTAATAAAACTATCCATATGCAATGCACTGAGTTATATCAGTTTTTAATAAAACTATCCATATACAATGCAATAAGTTATATCAGTTTTTAATAAAACTATCCATATGCAATGCACTGAGTTATATCAGTTTTTAATAAAACTATCCATATGCATGCACTGAGTTATATCAGTTTTTAATAAAACTATCCATATGCAATGCACTGAGTTATATCAGTTTTTAATAAAACTATCCATATGCAATGCAGTGAGTTATATCAATTTTAATAAAACTATCCATATGCAATGCACTGAGTTATATCAGTTTTTAATAAAACTATCCATATGCAATGCACTGAGTTATATCAGTTTTTAATAAAACTATCCATATGCAATGCACTGAGTTATATCAGTTTTTAATAAAACTATCCATATGCAATGCAGTGAGTTATATCAGTTTTTAATAAAACTATCCATATGCAATGCAATAAGTTATATCAGTTTTTAATAAAACTATCCATATGCAATGCACTGAGTTATATCAGTTTTTAATAAAACTATCCATATGCAATGCACTGAGTTATATCAGTTTTTAATAAAACTATCCATATGCAATGCACTGAGTTATATCAGTTTTTAATAAAACTATCCATATGCAATGCAGTGAGTTATATCAGTTTTTAATAAAACTATCCATATGCAATGCACTGAGTTATATCAGTTTTTAATAAAACTATCCATATGCAATGCACTGAGTTATATCAGTTTTTAATAAAACTATCCATATGCAATGCACTGAGTTATATCAGTTTTTAATAAAACTATCCATATGCAATGCACTGAGTTATATCAGTTTTTAATAAAACTATCCATATGCAATGCAGTGAGTTATATCAATTTTTAATAAAACTATCCATATGCAATGCACTGAGTTATATCAGTTTTTAATAAAACTATCCATATGCAATGCACTGAGTTATATCAGTTTTTAATAAAACTATCCATATGCAATGCACTGAGTTATATCAGTTTTTAATAAAACTATCCATATGCAATGCAGTGAGTTATATCAATTTTAATAAAACTATCCATATGCAATGCACTGAGTTATATCAGTTTTTAATAAAACTATCCATATGCAATGCACTGAGTTATATCAGTTTTTAATAAAACTATCCATATGCAATGCAGTGAGTTATATCAGTTTTTAATAAAACTATCCATATGCAATGCAATAAGTTATATCAGTTTTTAATAAAACTATCCATATGCAATGCACTGAGTTATATCAGTTTTTAATAAAACTATCCATATGCAATGCACTGAGTTATATCAGTTTTTAATAAAACTATCCATATGCAATGCACTGAGTTATATCAGTTTTTAATAAAACTATCCATATGCAATGCAGTGAGTTATATCAGTTTTTAATAAAACTATCCATATGCAATGCACTGAGTTATATCAGTTTTTAATAAAACTATCCATATGCAATGCACTGAGTTATATCAGTTTTTAATAAAACTATCCATATGCAATGCACTGAGTTATATCAGTTTTTAATAAAACTATCCATATGCAATGCAGCTGAGTTATATCAGTTTTTAATAAAACTATCCATATGCAATGCACTGAGTTATATCAGTTTTTAATAAAACTATCCATATGCAATGCACTGAGTTATATCAGTTTTAATAAAACTATCCATATGCAATGCAATAAGTTATATCAGTTTTTAATAAAACTATCCATATGCAATGCACTGAGTTATATCAGTTTTTAATAAAACTATCCATATGCAATGCACTGAGTTATATCAGTTTTAATAAAACTATCCATATGCAATGCAATGAGTTATATCAGTTTTTAATAAAACTATCCATATGCAATGCAATAAGTTATATCAGTTTTTAATAAAACTATCCATATGCAATGCACTGAGTTATATCAGTTTTTAATAAAACTATCCATATGCAATGCAGTGAGTTATATCAGTTTTTAATAAAACTATCCATATGCAATGCAATAAGTTATATCAGTTTTTAATAAAACTATCCATATGCAATGCACTGAGTTATATCAGTTTTTAATAAAACTATCCATATGCAATGCAATAAGTTATATCAGTTTTTAATAAAACTATCCATATGCAATGCAATGAGTTATATCAGTTTTTAATAAAACTATCCATATGCAATGCACTGAGTTATATCAGTTTTTAATAAAACTATCCATATGCAATGCAGTGAGTTATATCAGTTTTTAATAAAACTATCCATATGCAATGCAATAAGTTATATCAGTTTTTAATAAAACTATCCATATGCAATGCACTGAGTTATATCAGTTTTTAATAAAACTATCCATATGCAATGCAGTGAGTTATATCAGTTTTTAATAAAACTATCCATATGCAATGCAATAAGTTATATCAGTTTTTAATAAAACTATCCATATGCAATGCACTGAGTTATATCAGTTTTTAATAAAACTATCCATATGCAATGCACTGAGTTATATCAGTTTTTAATAAAACTATCCATATGCAATGCAGTGAGTTATATCAGTTTTTAATAAAACTATCCATATGCAATGCAGTGAGTTATATCAGTTTTTAATAAAACTATCCATATGCAATGCAATAAGTTATATCAGTTTTTAATAAAACTATCCATATGCAATGCAATAAGTTATATCAGTTTTTAATAAAACTATCCATATGCAATGCAAGTGAGTTATATCAGTTTTTAATAAAACTATCCATATGCAATGCACTGAGTTATATCAGTTTTTAATAAAACTATCCATATGCAATGCACTGAGTTATATCAGTTTTTAATAAAACTATCCATATGCAATGCAATGAGTTATATCAGTTTTAATAAAACTATCCATATGCAATGCAATAAGTTATATCAGTTTTTAATAAAACTATCCATATGCAATGCACTGAGTTATATCAGTTTTTAATAAAACTATCCATATGCAATGCTCTGAGTTATATCAGTTTTTAATAAAACTATCCATATGCAATGCAATAAGTTATATCAGTTTTTAATAAAACTATCCATATGCAATGCAATAAGTTATATCAGTTTTTAATAAAACTATCCATATGCAATGCAATAAGTTATATCAGTTTTTAATAAAACTATCCATATGCAATGCACTGAGTTATATCAGTTTTTAATAAAACTATCCATATGCAATGCTCTGAGTTATATCAGTTTTTAATAAAACTATCCATATGCAATGCAATAAGTTATATCAGTTTTTAATAAAACTATCCATATGCAATGCAATAAGTTATATCAGTTTTTAATAAAACTATCCATATGCAATGCAATAAGTTATATCAGTTTTTAATAAAACTATCCATATGCAATGCAGTGAGTTATATCAGTTTTTAATAAAACTATCCATATGCAATGCACTGAGTTATATCAGTTTTTAATAAAACTATCCATATGCAATGCAATAAGTTATATCAGTTTTTAATAAAACTATCCATATGCAATGCAATAAGTTATATCAGTTTTTAATAAAACTATCCATATGCAATGCAATAGTTATATCAGTTTTTAATAAAACTATCCATATGCAATGCAGTGAGTTATATCAGTTTTTAATAAAACTATCCATATGCAATGCAATGAGTTATATCAGTTTTTAATAAAACTATCCATATGCAATGCACTGAGTTATATCAGTTTTTAATAAAACTATCCATATGCAATGCAGTGAGTTATATCAGTTTTTAATAAAACTATCCATATGCAATGCAATAAGTTATATCAGTTTTTAATAAAACTATCCATATGCAATGCACTGAGTTATATCAGTTTTTAATAAAACTATCCATATGCAATGCAGTGAGTTATATCAGTTTTTAATAAAACTATCCATATGCAATGCAGTGAGTTATATCAGTTTTTAATAAAACTATCCATATGCAATGCACTGAGTTATATCAGTTTTTAATAAAACTATCCATATGCAATGCAGTGAGTTATATCAGTTTTTAATAAACTATCCATATGCAATGCAATAAGTTATATCAGTTTTTAATAAAACTATCCATATGCAATGCAGTGAGTTATATCAGTTTTTAATAAACTATCCATATGCAATGCAATAAGTTATATCAGTTTTTAATAAAACTATCCATATGCAATGCAATGAGTTATATCAGTTTTTAATAAAACTATCCATATGCAATGCACTGAGTTATATCAGTTTTTAATAAAACTATCCATATGCAATGCAGTGAGTTATATCAGTTTTTAATAAAACTATCCATATGCAATGCAATAAGTTATATCAGTTTTTAATAAAACTATCCATATGCAATGCACTGAGTTATATCAGTTTTTAATAAAACTATCCATATGCAATGCAATAAGTTATATCAGTTTTTAATAAAACTATCCATATGCAATGCAATGAGTTATATCAGTTTTTAATAAAACTATCCATATGCAATGCAGTGAGTTATATCAGTTTTTAATAAAACTATCCATATGCAATGCAATAAGTTATATCAGTTTTTAATAAAACTATCCATATGCAATGCAGCTGAGTTATATCAGTTTTTAATAAAACTATCCATATGCAATGCACGTGAGTTATATCAGTTTTTAATAAAACTATCCATATGCAATGCAATAAGTTATATCAGTTTTTAATAAAACTATCCATATGCAATGCACTGAGTTATATCAGTTTTTAATAAAACTATCCATATGCAATGCACTGAGTTATATCAGTTTTTAATAAAACTATCCATATGCAATGCAATAAGTTATATCAGTTTTTAATAAAACTATCCATATGCAATGCACTGAGTTATATCAGTTTTTAATAAAACTATCCATATGCAATGCAATAAGTTATATCAGTTTTTAATAAAACTATCCATATGCAATGCAATAAGTTATATCAGTTTTTAATAAAACTATCCATATGCAATGCAGTGAGTTATATCAGTTTTTAATAAAACTATCCATATGCAATGCAATAAGTTATATCAGTTTTTAATAAAACTATCCATATGCAATGCAGTGAGTTATATCAGTTTTTAATAAAACTATCCATATGCAATGCAATAAGTTATATCAGTTTTTAATAAAACTATCCATATGCAATGCACTGAGTTATATCAGTTTTTAATAAAACTATCCATATGCAATGCACTGAGTTATATCAGTTTTTAATAAAACTATCCATATGCAATGCAATAAGTTATATCAGTTTTTAATAAAACTATCCATATGCAATGCAATAAGTTATATCAGTTTTTAATAAAACTATCCATATGCAATGCAATAAGTTATATCAGTTTTTAATAAAACTATCCATATGCAATGCACTGAGTTATATCAGTTTTTAATAAAACTATCCATATGCAATGCTCTGAGTTATATCAGTTTTTAATAAAACTATCCATATGCAATGCAATAAGTTATATCAGTTTTTAATAAAACTATCCATATGCAATGCAATAAGTTATATCAGTTTTTAATAAAACTATCCATATGCAATGCAATAAGTTATATCAGTTTTTAATAAAACTATCCATATGCAATGCAGTGAGTTATATCAGTTTTTAATAAAACTATCCATATGCAATGCACTGAGTTATATCAGTTTTTAATAAAACTATCCATATGCAATGCAATGAGTTATATCAGTTTTTAATAAAACTATCCATATGCAATGCAATAAGTTATATCAGTTTTTAATAAAACTATCCATATGCAATGCATAAGTTATATCAGTTTTTAATAAAACTATCCATATGCAATGCAGTGAGTTATATCAGTTTTTAATAAAACTATCCATATGCAATGCAATGAGTTATATCAGTTTTTAATAAAACTATCCATATGCAATGCACTGAGTTATATCAGTTTTTAATAAAACTATCCATATGCAATGCAGTGAGTTATATCAGTTTTTAATAAAACTATCCATATGCAATGCAATAAGTTATATCAGTTTTTAATAAAACTATCCATATGCAATGCACTGAGTTATATCAGTTTTTAATAAAACTATCCATATGCAATGCAGTGAGTTATATCAGTTTTTAATAAAACTATCCATATGCAATGCAATGAGTTATATCAGTTTTTAATAAAACTATCCATATGCAATGCACTGAGTTATATCAGTTTTTAATAAAACTATCCATATGCAATGCAATGAGTTATATCAGTTTTTAATAAAACTATCCATATGCAATGCAATGAGTTATATCAGTTTTTAATAAAACTATCCATATGCAATGCAGTGAGTTATATCAGTTTTTAATAAAACTATCCATATGCAATGCAATAAGTTATATCAGTTTTTAATAAAACTATCCATATGCAATGCACTGAGTTATATCAGTTTTTAATAAAACTATCCATATGCAATGCACTGAGTTATATCAGTTTTTAATAAAACTATCCATATGCAATGCAGTGAGTTATATCAGTTTTTAATAAAACTATCCATATGCAATGCAATAAGTTATATCAGTTTTTAATAAAACTATCCATATGCAATGCACTGAGTTATATCAGTTTTTAATAAAACTATCCATATGCAATGCAATAAGTTATATCAGTTTTTAATAAAACTATCCATATGCAATGCACTGAGTTATATCAGTTTTTAATAAAACTATCCATATGCAATGCAGTGAGTTATATCAGTTTTTAATAAAACTATCCATATGCAATGCAATAAGTTATATCAGTTTTTAATAAAACTATCCATATGCAATGCACTGAGTTATATCAGTTTTTAATAAAACTATCCATATGCAATGCAGTGAGTTATATCAGTTTTTTATAAAACTATCCATATGCAATGCAATAAGTTATATCAGTTTTTAATAAA
>JAWMAG010000239.1:0-64210 GCA_037013455.1 Ceratitis rosa | reverse complement strand
TAACTCAGTGCATTGCATATTGGATAGTTTTTATTAAAAACTGATCTAACTCAGTGCATTGCAATATGGATAGTTTTATTAAAACCTGATATAACTCAGTGCATTGCATATGGATAGTTTTTATTAAAACCTGATATAACTCAGTGCATTGCATATGGATGTTTTATTAAAACTGAAATAACTCAGTGCATTGCATATGGATAGTTTTATTAAAACTGATATAACTCAGTGCATTGCATAATGGATAGTTTTATTAAACCTGATATAACTCAGTGCATTGCATATGGAAGTTTTATTAAAAACTGATCTAACTCAGTGCATTGCATATGGATAGTTTTATTGAAACCTGATCTAACTCAGTGCATTGCATATGGATAGTTTTATTAAAACCTGATATAACTCAGTGCATTGCATATGGATAGTTTTATTAAAACTGATATAACTCAGTGCATTGCATATGGATAGTTTTATTAAACCTGATCTAACTCAGTGCATTGCATATGGATAGTTTTATTAAAAACTGATCTAACTCAGTGCATTGCATATGGATAGTTTTATTAAAACCTGATATAACTCAGTGCATTGCATATGGATAGTTTTATTAAAAACTGATATAACTCAGTGCATTGCATATGATAGTTTTATTAAAAACTGATATAACTCAGTGCATTGCATATGGATAGTTTTATTAAAAACTGATATAACTCAGTGCATTGCATATGGATAGTTTTATTAAAACCTGATATAACTCAGTGCATTGCATATGGATAGTTTTATTAAAAACTGATATAACTCAGTGCATTGCATATGGATAGTTTTATAAAAACTGATATAACTCAGTGCATTGCATATGGATAGTTTTATTAAAACTGATATAACTCAGTGCATTGCATATGGATAGTTTTATTAAAAACTGATATAACTCAGTGCATTGCATATGGATAGTTTTATTAAAACCTGATATAACTCAGTGCATTGCATATGGATAGTTTTATTAAAAACTGATATAACTCAGTGCATTGCATATGGATAGTTTTATTGAAACCTGATATAACTCAGTGCATTGCATATGGATAGTTTTATTAAAAACTGATATAACTCAGTGCATTGCATATGGATAGTTTTATTAAAACTGATATAACTCAGTGCATTGCATATGGATAGTTTTATTAAAAACTGATATAACTCAGTGCATTGCATGATTATCCATGGATAGTTTTATTAAAACCTGATATAACTCAGTGCATTGCATATGGATAGTTTTATTAAAAACTGATATAACTCAGTGCATTGCAATATGGATAGTTTTATTATAAACCTGATCTAACTCAGTGCATTGCATATGGATAGTTTTATTAAAAACTGATATAACTCAGTGCATTGCATATGGATAGTTTTATTAAAAACTGATATAACTCAGTGCATTGCATATGGATAGTTTTATTAAAAACTGATATAACTCAGTGCATTGCATATGGATAGTTTTATTAAAACCTGATATAACTCAGTGCATTGCATATGGATAGTTTTATTAAAAACTGATATAACTCAGTGCATTGCATATGGATAGTTTATTGAAACCTGATCTAACTCAGTGCATTGCATATGGATAGTTTTATTAAAAACTGATATAACTCAGTGCATTGCATATGGATAGTTTTATTAAAAACTGATATAACTCAGTGCATTGCATATGGATAGTTTTATTAAAACCTGATATAACTCAGTGCATTGCATATGGATAGTTTTATTAAAAACTGATATAACTCAGTGCATTGCATATGGATAGTTTTATTAAAACCTGATATAACTCAGTGCTTTGCATATGGATAGTTTTATTAAAAACTGATATAACTCAGTGCATTGCATATGGATAGTTTTATTGAAACCTGATCTAACTCAGTGCATTGCATATGGATAGTTTTATTAAAAACTGATATAACTCAGTGCATTGCATATGGATAGTTTTATTAAAAACTGATATAACTCAGTGCATTGCATATGATAGTTTTATTAAAACCTGATATAACTCAGTGCATTGCATATGGATAGTTTTATTAAAAACTGATATAACTCAGTGCATTGCATATGGATAGTTTTATTGAAACCTGATCTAACTCAGTGCATTGCATATGGATAGTTTTATTAAAAACTGATATAACTCAGTGCATTGCATATGGATAGTTTTATTAAAAACTGATATAACTCAGTGCATTGCATTTGGATAGTTTTATTAAAAACTGATATAACTCAGTGCATTGCATATGGATAGTTTTATTAAAACCTGATATAACTCAGTGCATTGCATATGGATAGTTTTATTAAAAACTGATATAACTCAGTGCATTGCATATGGATAGTTTTATTGAAACCTGATCTAACTCAGTGCATTGCATATGGATAGTTTTATTAAAAACTGATATAACTCAGTGCATTGCATATGGATAGTTTTATTAAAAACTGATATAACTCAGTGCATTGCATATGGATAGTTTTATTAAAAACTGATATAACTCAGTGCATTGCATATGGATAGTTTTATTAAAACCTGATATAACTCAGTGCATTGCATATGGATAGTTTTATTAAAAACTGATATAACTCAGTGCATTGCATATGGATAGTTTTATTAAAAACTGATATAACTCAGTGCATTGCATATGGATAGTTTATTAAAAACTGATATAACTCAGTGCATTGCATATGGATAGTTTTATTAAAACTGATATAACTCAGTGCATTGCATATGGATAGTTTTATTAAAAACTGATATAACTCAGTGCATTGCATATGGATAGTTTTATTAAAAACTGATATAACTCAGTGCATTGCATATGGATAGTTTTATTAAAAACTGATATAACTCAGTGCATTGCATATGGATAGTTTTATTAAAAACTGATATAACTCAGTGCATTGCATATGGATAGTTTTATTGAAACCTGATCTAACTCAGTGCATTGCATATGGATAGTTTTATTAAAAACTGATATAACTCAGTGCATTGCATATGGATAGTTTTATTAAAAACTGATATAACTCAGTGCATTGCATATGGATAGTTTATTAAAAACTGATATAACTCAGTGCATTGCATATGGATAGTTTTATTAAAAACTGATATAACTCAGTGCATTGCATATGGATAGTTTTATTAAAACTGATATAACTCAGTGCATTGCATATGGATAGTTTTATTAAAAACTGATATAACTCAGTGCATTGCATATGGATAGTTTTATTAAAACTGATATAACTCAGTGCATTGCATATGGATAGTTTTATTAAAAACTGATATAACTCAGTGCATTGCATATGGATAGTTTTATTAAAAACTGATATAACTCAGTGCATTGCATATGGATAGTTTTATTAAAACTGATATAACTCAGTGCATTGCATATGGATAGTTTTATTGAAAACTGATATAACTCAGTGCATTGCATATGGATAGTTTTATTAAAAACTGATATAACTCAGTGCATTGCATAAGGATAGTTTTATTAAAAACTGATATAACTCAGTGCATTGCATATGGATAGTTTTATTAAAACTGATATAACTCAGTGCATTGCATATGGATAGTTTTATTAAAAACTGATATAACTCAGTGCATTGCATATGGATAGTTTTATTAAAAACTGATATAACTCAGTGCATTGCATATGGATAGTTTTATTAAAAACTGATATAACTCAGTGCATTGCATATGGATAGTTTTATTAAAAACTGATATAACTCAGTGCATTGCATATGGATAGTTTTATTAAAAACTGATATAACTCAGTGCATTGCATATGGATAGTTTTATTAAAAACTGATATAACTCAGTGCATTGCATATGGATAGTTTTATTGAAACCTGATCTAACTCAGTGCATTGCATATGGATAGTTTTATTAAAAACTGATATAACTCAGTGCATTGCATATGGATAGTTTTATTAAAACTGATATAACTCAGTGCATTGCATATGGATAGTTTTATTAAAAACTGATATAACTCAGTGCATTGCATATGGATAGTTTTATTAAAAACTGATATAACTCAGTGCATTGCATATGGATAGTTTTATAAAAACTGATATAACTCAGTGCATTGCATATGGATAGTTTTATTAAAAACTGATATAACTCAGTGCATTGCATATGGATAGTTTTATTAAAAACTGATATAACTCAGTGCATTGCATATGGATAGTTTTATTAAAAACTGATATAACTCAGTGCATTGCATATGGATAGTTTATTAAAACCTGATATAACTCAGTGCATTGCATATGGATAGTTTTATTAAAAACTGATATAACTCAGTGCATTGCATATGGATAGTTTTATTGAAACCTGATCTAACTCAGTGCATTGCATATGGATAGTTTTATTAAAAACTGATATAACTCAGTGCATTGCATATGGATAGTTTTATTAAAAACTGATATAACTCAGTGCATTGCATATGGATAGTTTTATTAAAACCTGATATAACTCAGTGCATTGCATATGGATAGTTTTATTAAAACCTGATATAACTCAGTGCATTGCATATGGATAGTTTTATTAAAAACTGATATAACTCAGTGCATTGCATATGGATAGTTTTATTAAAACCTGATATAACTCAGTGCATTGCATATGGATAGTTTATTAAAAACTGATATAACTCAGTGCATTGCATATGGATAGTTTTATTGAAACCTGATCTAACTCAGTGCATTGCATATGGATAGTTTTATTAAAAACTGATATAACTCAGTGCATTGCATATGGATAGTTTTATTAAAAACTGATATAACTCAGTGCATTGCATATGGATAGTTTTATTAAAACCTGATATAACTCAGTGCATTGCATATGGATAGTTTTATTAAAAACTGATATAACTCAGTGCATTGCATATGGATAGTTTTATTGAAACCTGATCTAACTCAGTGCATTGCATATGGATAGTTTTATTAAAACTGATATAACTCAGTGCATTGCATATGGATAGTTTTATTAAAAACTGATATAACTCAGTGCATTGCATATGGATAGTTTTATTAAAAACTGATATAACTCAGTGCATTGCATATGGATAGTTTTATTAAAACCTGATATAACTCAGTGCATTGCTTATGGATAGTTTTATTAAAACTGATATAACTCAGTGCATTGCATATGGATAGTTTTATTGAAACCTGATCTAACTCAGTGCATTGCATATGGATAGTTTTATTAAAAACTGATATAACTCAGTGCATTGCATATGGATAGTTTTATTAAAAACTGATATAACTCAGTGCATTGCATATGGATAGTTTTATTAAAAACTGATATAACTCAGTGCATTGCATATGGATAGTTTATTAAAACCTGATATAACTCAGTGCATTGCATATGGATAGTTTTATTAAAAACTGATATAACTCAGTGCATTGCATATGGATAGTTTTATTGAAACCTGATCTAACTCAGTGCATTGCATATGGATAGTTTTATTAAAAACTGATATAACTCAGTGCATTGCATATGGATAGTTTTATTAAAAACTGATATAACTCAGTGCATTGCATATGGATAGTTTTATTAAAAACTGATATAACTCAGTGCATTGCATATGGATAGTTTTATTAAAAACTGATCTAACTCAGTGCATTGCATATGGATAGTTTTATTAAAACCTGATATAACTCAGTGCATTGCATATGGATAGTTTTATTAAAAACTGATATAACTCAGTGCATTGCATATGGATAGTTTTATTAAAACTGATATAACTCAGTGCATTGCATATGGATAGTTTTATTAAAAACTGATATAACTCAGTGCATTGCATATGGATAGTTTTATTAAAAACTGATCTAACTCAGTGCATTGCATATGGATAGTTTTATTAAAAACTGATATAACTCAGTGCATTGCATATGGATAGTTTTATTAAAAACTGATATAACTCAGTGCATTGCATATGGATAGTTTTATTAAAAACTGATATAACTCAGTGCATTGCATATGGATAGTTTTATTAAAACCTGATATAACTCAGTGCATTGCATATGGATAGTTTTATTAAAAACTGATATAACTCAGTGCATTGCATATGGATAGTTTTATTGAAACCTGATCTAACTCAGTGCATTGCATATGATAGTTTTATTAAAAACTGATATAACTCAGTGCATTGCATATGGATAGTTTTATTAAAAACTGATATAACTCAGTGCATTGCATATGGATAGTTTTATTAAAAACTGATATAACTCAGTGCATTGCATATGGATAGTTTTATTAAAAACTGATCTAACTCAGTGCATTGCATATGGATAGTTTTATTAAAACCTGATATAACTCAGTGCATTGCATATGGATAGTTTTATTAAAAACTGATATAACTCAGTGCATTGCATATGGATAGTTTTATTAAAACCTGATATAACTCAGTGCATTGCATATGGATAGTTTTATTAAAAACTGATATAACTCAGTGCATTGCATATGGATAGTTTTATTAAAACCTGATATAACTCAGTGCATTGCATATGGATAGTTTTATTAAAAACTGATCTAACTCAGTGCATTGCATATGGATAGTTTTATTGAAACCTGATCTAACTCAGTGAATTGCATATGGATAGTTTTATTAAAACCTGATATAACTCAGTGCATTGCATATGGATAGTTTTATTAAAAACTGATATAACTCAGTGCATTGCATATGGATAGTTTTATTGAAACCTGATCTAACTCAGTGCATTGCATATGGATAGTTTTATTAAAAACTGATCTAACTCAGTGCATTGCATATGGATAGTTTTATTAAAACCTGATATAACTCAGTGCATTGCATATGGATAGTTTTATTAAAAACTGATATAACTCAGTGCATTGCATATGGATAGTTTTATTAAAAACTGATATAACTCAGTGCATTGCATATGGATAGTTTTATTAAAAACTGATCTAACTCAGTGCATTGCATATGGATAGTTTTATTAAAACCTGATATAACTCAGTGCATTGCATATGGATAGTTTTATTAAAAACTGATATAACTCAGTGCATTGCATATGGATAGTTTTATTAAAACCTGATATAACTCAGTGCATTGCATATGGATAGTTTTATTAAAAACTGATATAACTCAGTGCATTGCATATGGATAGTTTTATTAAAACCTGATCTAACTCAGTGCATTGCATATGGATAGTTTATTAAAACCTGATATAACTCAGTGCATTGCATATGGATAGTTTTATTAAAAACTGATCTAACTCAGTGCATTGCATATGGATAGTTTATTAAAACCTGATATAACTCAGTGCATTGCATATGGATAGTTTTATTAAAAACTGATATAACTCAGTGCATTGCATATGGATAGTTTTATTAAAAACTGATATAACTCAGTGCATTGCATATGGATAGTTTTATTAAAAACTGATCTAACTCAGTGCATTGCATATGGATAGTTTTATTAAAACCTGATATAACTCAGTGCATTGCATATGGATAGTTTTATTAAAACTGATCTAACTCAGTGCATTGCATATGGATAGTTTTATTAAAACCTGATATAACTCAGTGCATTGCATATGGATAGTTTTATTAAAAACTGATATAACTCAGTGCATTGCATATGGATAGTTTTATTAAAAACTGATATAACTCAGTGCATTGCATATGGATAGTTTTATTAAAAACTGATCTAACTCAGTGCATTGCATATGGATAGTTTTATTAAACCTGATATAACTCAGTGCATTGCATATGGATAGTTTTATTAAAAACTGATATAACTCAGTGCATTGCATATGGATAGTTTTATTAAAACCTGATATAACTCAGTGCATTGCATATGGATAGTTTATTAAAAACTGATATAACTCAGTGCATTGCATATGGATAGTTTTATTAAAACCTGATATAACTCAGTGCATTGCATATGGATAGTTTTATTAAAAACTGATCTAACTCAGTGCATTGCATATGGATAGTTTTATTGAAACCTGATCTAACTCAGTGCATTGCATATGGATAGTTTTATTAAAACCTGATATAACTCAGTGCATTGCATATGGATAGTTTTATTAAAAACTGATATAACTCAGTGCATTGCATATGGATAGTTTTATTAAAAACTGATCTAACTGAGTGCATTGCATATGGATAGTTTTATTAAAACCTGATATAACTCAGTGCATTGCATATGGATAGTTTTATTAAAAACTGATATAACTCAGTGCATTGCATATGGATAGTTTTATTAAAACCTGATATAACTCAGTGCATTGCATATGGATAGTTTTATTAAAAACTGATATAACTCAGTGCATTGCATATGGATAGTTTTATTAAAACCTGATCTAACTCAGTGCATTGCATATGGATAGTTTTATTAAAACCTGATATAACTCTGTTGCTGATTAGACTTAAGATTTCCTTAATTCAATATTACATTTATGTTCTTAACTTTGATTTACTATTAATCTTGATTTACTCTTAAAATATTACTGAATTTATAAGTATGGTATCACTTCAATTTATTTCGTTAAAAGTTTCAAATTTTAACGAAGCGTTTATACCTATATGCATTTTCTATACTCCATTTTTGAATTCATTTTGTAAAGAACGTTTGAAAGAAGAAAACGAGAAGTAAGTCTTTGGCATTGTTAAAAGAGTTCTTTATTTATACTTATTAATACCTAATTTTTAGATATTAAAACTGTGCTGTTGACTTGATTGTTAAAACTCAATAAACCGCTTGTTTGAAATAATCGTTTATGTTGATATTCTTTCGGACGTTTTTCGCTGCCACAATATTTTTTAATATTTCTCATCTCTACGTAACCTGTTGACGCGAGAATCCAATGAATCATTATAATCTTCGAAGCAAGATACCGAATATGCCAAGCCAGTTGCCAAATAATCAGATGGATTCGTCACACGCAAGTACTGAGATGGAATCAGCCAGCGAAGGAGAAATGGACGCCATGCCCACACAAACAGATAAGTCAATAAGTGATTTACAGAAACAAGTATTAGAGTTAAAACGCTCACTAGCAGCGTCTGAGAAAGAAAGATTTGATTTAAAGAATTCCATTGCCACACAATCTAAATTTAGCGTCAATTCTGCCGACGTAGCCTCTATTAACCCACATTTTGCCAATATCAGCTCTGCCAACGTCAATTCTGCCGACGTTATTCATGCCAATACGGCTTATGCCAGTGCAACTTCTGCTGCGGTTAGTTCTGCCAACACTAACGCAGCCGACATTTTCTCTGCCAATGTCAACGTAGAAAGTGGTAGCTTTGCCAACGCTATCACTGCCGATGTTTCAACAGTACGATCTACAGCCAACATCGCCTCTGCCAATAGTAATTTCTTAAATTTAGTCCCCAATAGCCATGTTACCTTCGCCAGTGGTAATAGTTACCAACAAATAGCCGACAGAAACCCAAAAGTCACTAATTCCGGATTACTACCGAATTTCGCAACCTACGCCGACAGTATTAGCCCTGCGAGTACCCATTTCGTCAATCATAACTTTAATAATTTTTCCAGTAATAACGCTTATACATCAACTGCCAACTATCCGCCGAATACTTATAGAATACATCATCAGTTTGCTTCTAGCCAAATAGGCGCTGGAGTTCGTGAATCTCAAACGAACAGTTTGCCACAATCAATAAATATACAACAACCACATATTCGAAAACTTCTAGATTTGCCTGAGTTTAATGGATCACCAGAAGAATGGCCAATGTTCTTTGCGGCCTTTAAAGAAACTACTGCCATGTATATGTACACCGATCTGGAGAATTTGTTTCGTCTACAAAAGGCTTTAAAAGGATCAGCTAAACAAAAAGTAGAATCATTGCTTATCCATCCATCAAGTGTAAATACTGTGATATCTACGCTGGAATTTAATTTTGGACGTCCACAATTATTAATTCGTAGTCAAATAACTAAAGCCCGTGCCTTTCCACCTATCACCGGAGGGAAATTGATCGATATAATCGCCTTTAGTACAATGGTAAGCAACTTAACAGCCTTTTTGGAGAATGCCGGTGCTGCTGCACATTTAACAAATCCGACGCTTTTAGATGAATTGGTGAGTAAACTTCCTATGAGCAAACGTGAAGAATGGGCTCGCTACGCCTTTTCCTTGAGGTTATCTTATCCAAGTATTAGAAATTTTAATAATTGGCTGCAAGAAATAGCAATGTTTATTTCAATAGCAGCAGAGTTTATTCCACCAAAGACTTCGAATGTAAATGATCAGCTGATTTCGAAAACGAATAAGTCTGTAAAGCCAGTGTTGGTAATGACAGAAATAAAGTGCGGTTACTGCCAAAATAATCATCATTTATACCAGTGCTCAAAGTTCAAAGATATCGAATGCAACAAACGATGGAAGTTTGTAAAAGAAAATCATTTATGTTTTTGTTGCCTACGTTCAGGTCACAGTGCTGCTAATTGTACAAGTCGCCGTGAGTGCGGTCTTAATTCATGCAAAAGAATTCATAACAGATTGCTCCATGAAAACTTTAGTGTTAAAGATGAAGGTGGCAACTCAAAGCCAATTTCGAATACAAATACAGATTTTCAAAAACAGATGGTAGATAAAACCAGTAGTGTTCATACCATCTTCGAAAGGGAATTTAGTAAGAAAACTTTATTTAAATTTTTACCCATAGAAATAAAAGGGCCTCGAGGTAAATGCAAAGTCATGGCATTTGTCGATGATGGCTCAAAAATATCATTAATAGAAGAAAGTATTATCAAAGCTGTCGGTTTGAATGGACCACAAGATTTGTTATCACTCAGATGGATAGGAGGTAAAACAACAAGCGAACTTTCGAAACACATAGATTTAGAAGTTACTGGTGTTAGGGGAAATACACCAAATTATCAAATGAGAAACGTACGTACAACGAAAAAGCTTGAATTACCATCGCAGACACTAAATTTTGAAAGTTTTAAATCAAAATATAAAATATCAAATGATATTTCAGTTGAAGACTATGAGAATGCTATTCCACAAATGCTCATTGACATGCCACATATTAATTTAGTTCGACCGTTAGAAGTAATTAATCTTGATGAATGTTTTTCGATTCATAGATCCAATTTAGGCTGTATACTATTTGGCTCTAATGAAGAAAGCGCTGATGGAGTAGTGTGCAGTATCAATTGTGAGATAAACATGATGAGAGACATACAAAAACAAATGATGGATTATTTTAGTATAGAAAATTTTGGTGTGAAACTACTTCAGCCAGTAATTAGCGAAGCCGATAAAAGGGCTCAAACAATTCTTTCCGAAACAACTAAACAAATTAGTACGCAATATGAAACTGGGTTACTATGGAGTCACGATGAAATCAAATTTGTTGAGAGTTATAGTATGGCACTCAAGCGTCTTGAAATTATAGAGTCAAAAATGTCTAAAGACCAAACATTTTTCGATTGGTACAATAACAAAATAGATGAGTATATAACCAAATCATATGCTAGAAAATTATCACGTTTGGAAGCATCGAAGATTTGTCCTCAAACGTGGTATTTGTCACATTTTGCTGTTTGCAATATTAATAAAGAGAATAAAAGGCGTTTGGTATTCGATGCTGCAGCTTCCATTAATGGAGTATCTTTTAATTCAAGGTTGTTGAAAGGACCTGAGGCTTATCAACCTAAACCTTTGTTGTCAATTTTATTTAAGTTCCGGCAGGGTCAAATAGGTGTGTGTGCTGACATACGCGAGATGTTTCACCGCGTGAAAATACGTGAAGCAGACCAAGAAGCACAACGGTTTTTATGGCGAAATGGAGATTCAACCAAGGAACCGGAAGTGTATGTAATGACAGCAATGATATTCGGTTCGGTCTGTTCACCATGTTCAGCTCAATATGTTAAGAATGTAAACGCAAAGAAGTTTGCAAAAGATTATCCGAGGGCTACTAGCGCAATTATTGATTGTCATTATGTTGACGATTACGTTGATAGTTTCGACACATCAGAGGAAGCTATAGACGTTTCGAGAATGGTCAAGCGAATTAACGCGTCCGCCGGATTCGAGCTACGTGGATTTTTGTCTAATTGTGCAGATGCTCGCTTTGCACTTTCAGATGAATCATCATCATCGTCATCCACAGATATGATGAACTTTGATTCCAAAGAATCGTCGACTGAAAAAGTACTGGGAATGCATTGGCATTGCATGGATGACCAGTTTTGTTTTGTATTAAAGTTTTCGAAAGTACCAAAAGATGTACTATCTGGCGCTCGACGTCCGACAAAAGCTGAAGTATTAAGTCTTACGATGTCTATATTTGATCCTTTTGGCTACCTTGCGAACGTAACCATAAAGTCTAAAATTCTATTGCAAACTTTATGGCGCCTGAATGTAGATTGGAAATCACCAATACCGGAGAAAATTTTTTCTGAGTGGTACAATTGGTATAAAGATTTGGATCAGGCTAAAAGTTTAAATATTCCCCGTTGTTATCATGAAAATTTCAATAAAGATACTGCCAAGATAGACTTGCACATCTTCGTCGATGCAAGCAAACTTGCATACGCCGCAGTAGCGTACTGGCGAATAGTCGTCTACGGTAACGTAAGCATAGTATTCGTAGCTGGGAAATCACGATGTAGCCCAATTAAAGCTTTGTCTGTACCAAGACTGGAACTTTTGGCTGCGGTACTGGGAGTTCGCCTAAAAAATACAATATTAAGTGGTCATGACGTGAAACCACAGAACGTAACATTTTGGTCTGATTCAAAGACAGTATTAAGTTGGATCATGTCTGACAGCCGGTGCTACAAGCAGTTTGTAGCGCACAGGATTACGGAGATTTTGGATTCATCTGACATCACTTGGTGGCGTTGGGTACCCGGCAAGCAGAATCCCGCTGACGAAGCTACCCGTATGCTATCAAAAGTTACTAATAACTCCAAATGGATAAGTGGGCCGAAATTCTTGAAAGAGTCGGAAGCGACTTGGCCAATCCTTTCCGATAGTTGTATCAACCAGTCTTGTGAAGTTGAGAGGCGTTTAAAAAGCGTATTTGTCGTCGACCTTGATCCTAAAGTAATAAAATTTGAAAATTTTTCTAACTATTATAAATTGCTTAGGGTTATGACCTGGGTTAGAATAGCTGTACTGAAATTTAAATCTCTAAAAATTAACGAAAGGAAGAAATCGTATCCTATTTCAAGTCTATTACTGACAGCAAAGTACATAGATGAAACTGAAAAATTGATTTGTCGCCTTGTCCAAAAGTGGACGTATCCTGATGAATTGCGTGATTTGTCGAATGGAGATGCTGTTTCTAAGAACAGTCCACTTTTTAATCTAACACCAACGATTGATAATGAGGGAGTTTTGAGACTATCAAGTCGAATTGATAATGCAGAATGCGTTCCCTTAAATACGAGGAGACCAATTATTTTACCAAACAATCATCCTCTGACTGGATTAATTGTACGTCACTACCACGAGAAATATAAACATCAGAACCAAGAATCAATAGTAAGTGCTATTCGAAGGAAATTTTGGATATCAAGCTTGCGTCGAATAGTCAACTCAGCTGCTAAAAATTGTCAATATTGTAAAAATAAAAACGCCGAACCAAAACCGCCGCTTATGGGTCAATTACCTAGAGACCGACTATCTGCTTTTGTTCGAGTCTTCAGCTACACAGGTGTGGATTTTTTCGGACCTTATTTAGTAGCCGTAGGACGTCGTCGAGAAAAAAGATGGGGTTGTCTTTTTACATGTCTAACTGTAAGGGCAATACATTTAGAGTTGGCTAGAGATTTGTCTGCGGATGCCTTTATAATATGTTTAAGAAATTTTATAAACAGGCGCGGAGTTCCCATTAGGATTCGAAGCGATCGAGGCACAAATTTTGTAGGAGCGAGTAAAGAGGACTCGATGTTGGTAGAAAGAGGGTTGGTCGAAGAAGGCAAGCGGCAGGGTATAGAATGGATATTCAATTCACCTGGTAACCCATCAGCAGGGGGTGCATGGGAAAGAATGGTGCGCTGTGTGAAGAGAGTACTATCTTTTACGTTGAAGACAAAAGTACCTCAAGTAGAGACGCTACAGAGCTTATTTATAGAAGCGGAGAATCTGGTAAATTCTCGTCCTTTGACTTATCTACCCATAGACAGCCAAGATGCAGAACCTCTAACTCCGAATCATTTCATTTTGGGTTGTCCAAACGATATTCAAACACCAAGTATAGGCGAGAATATATGTTTACGTAAGCAGTGGCAGATCTTACAGCAGATGAAGCAAACTTTTTGGAAGAGGTGGGTGTTAGAATATCTTCCAACTCTCACAAGGAGGAGCAAATGGTGCCAACGTGAAAAACCTATCAAGATTGGTGATGTGGTGCTTGTATGTGATGAAAACGAGCGTCGGGGCGAATGGAAGCGAGGTATTGTAACAGAGATATTTCCTGCGCCAGATGGTCAAGTGCGTTCAGCTATTATAAAAACAACTACTGGTACTCTTCGTAGACCAGCTACAAAATTAGCCGTTTTAGATGTGGTTCGTGAATCTCCCGGAGCCCGTTCGATTCACGGGGGGCGGGATGTTGCTGATTAGACTTAAGATTTCCTTAATTCAATATTACATTTATGTTCTTAACTTTGATTTACTATTAATCTTGATTTACTCTTAAAATATTACTGAATTTATAAGTATGGTATCACTTCAATTTATTTCGTTAAAAGTTTCAAATTTTAACGAAGCGTTTATACCTATATGCATTTTCTATACTCCATTTTTGAATTCATTTTGTAAAGAACGTTTGAAAGAAGAAAACGAGAAGTAAGTCTTTGGCATTGTTAAAAGAGTTCTTTATTTATACTTATTAATACCTAATTTTTAGATATTAAAACTGTGCTGTTGACTTGATTGTTAAAACTCAATAAACCGCTTGTTTGAAATAATCGTTTATGTTGATATTCTTTCGGACGTTTTTCGCTGCCGCAATAAACTCAGTGCATTGCATATGGATAGTTTTATTAAAAACTGATATAACTCAGTGCATTGCATATGGATAGTTTTATTAAAAACTGATCTAACTCAGTGCATTGCATATGGATAGTTTTATTAAAACCTGATCTAACTCAGTGCATTGCATATGGATAGTTTTATTAAAACCTGATCTAACTCAGTGCATTGCATATGGATAGTTTTATTAAAAACTGATATAACTCAGTGCATTGCATATGGATAGTTTTATTAAAACCTGATATAACTCAGTGCATTGCATATGGATAGTTTTATTAAAAACTGATCTAACTCAGTGCATTGCATATGGATAGTTTTATTAAAACCTGATCTAACTCAGTGCATTGCATATGGATAGTTTTATTAAAAACTGATATAACTCAGTGCATTGCATATGGATAGTTTTATTAAAACCTGATATAACTCAGTGCATTGCATATGGATAGTTTTATTAAAACCTGATATAACTCAGTGCATTGCATATGGATAGTTTTATTAAAAACTGATATAATTCAGTGCATTGCATATGGATAGTTTTATTAAAACCTGATCTAACTCAGTGCATTGCATATGGATAGTTTTATTAAAACCTGATATAACTCAGTGCATTGCATATGGATAGTTTTATTAAAAACTGATATAACTCAGTGCATTGCATATGGATAGTTTTATTAAAAACTGATCTAACTCAGTGCATTGCATATGGATAGTTTTATTAAAACCTGATCTAACTCAGTGCATTGCATATGGATAGTTTTATTAAAACCTGATATAACTCAGTGCATTGCATATGGATAGTTTTATTAAAACCTGATATAACTCAGTGCATTGCATATGGATAGTTTTATTAAAAACTGATCTAACTCAGTGCATTGCATATGGATAGTTTTATTAAAAACTGATCTAACTCAGTGCATTGCATATGGATAGTTTTATTAAAACCTGATCTAACTCAGTGCATTGCATATGGATAGTTTTATTAAAACCTGATATAACTCAGTGCATTGCATATGGATAGTTTTATTAAAAACTGATATAACTCAGTGCATTGCATATGGATAGTTTTATTAAAAACTGATATAACTCAGTGCATTGCATATGGATAGTTTTATTAAAAACTGATCTAACTCAGTGCATTGCATATGGATAGTTTTATTAAAACCTGATCTAACTCAGTGCATTGCATATGGATAGTTTTATTAAAACCTGATATAACTCAGTGCATTGCATATGGATAGTTTTATTAAAACCTGATATAACTCAGTGCATTGCATATGGATAGTTTTATTAAAAACTGATATAACTCAGTTCATTGCATATGGATAGTTTTATTAAAAACTAATATAACTCAGTGCATTGCATATGGATAGTTTTATTAAAAACTGATCTAACTCAGTGCATTGCATATGGATAGTTTTATTAAAACCTGATCTAACTCAGTGCATTGCATATGGATAGTTTTATTAAAACCTGATATAACTCAGTGCATTGCATATGGATAGTTTTATTAAAAACTGATATAACTCAGTGCATTGCATATGGATAGTTTTATTAAAAACTGATATAACTCACTGCATTGCATATGGATAGTTTTATTAAAACCTGATCTAACTCAGTGCATTGCATATGGATAGTTTTATTAAAAACTGATATAACTCAGTGCATTGCATATGGATAGTTTTATTAAAAATTGATATAACTCAGTGCATTGCATATGGATAGTTTTATTAAAACCTGATATAACTCAGTGCATTGCATATGGATAGTTTTATTAAAAACTGATATAACTCAGTGCATTGCATATGGATAGTTTTATTAAAAACTGATCTAACTCAGTGCATTGCATATGGATAGTTTTATTAAAACCTGATATAACTCAGTGCATTGCATATGGATAGTTTTATTAAAAACTGATCTAACTCAGTGCATTGCATATGGATAGTTTTATTAAAAACTGATATAACTCAGTGCATTGCATTTGGTTAGTTTTATTAAAAACTGATATAAGTCAGTGCATTGCATATGGATAGTTTTATTAAAAACTGATCTAACTCAGTGCATTGCATATGGATAGTTTTATTAAAAACTGATATAACTCAGTGCATTGCATATGGATAGTTTTATTAAAAATTGATATAACTCAGTGCATTGCATATGGATAGTTTTATTAAAACCTGATATAACTCAGTGCTTTGCATATGGATAGTTTTATTAAAAACTGATATAACTCAGTGCATTGCATATGGATAGTTTTATTAAAACCTGATATAACTCAGTGCATTGCATATGGATAGTTTTATTAAAAACTGATATAACTCAGTGCATTGCATATGGATAGTTTTATTAAAAACTGATCTAACTCAGTGCATTGCATATGGATAGTTTTATTAAAACCTGATATAACTCAGTGCATTGCATATGGATAGTTTTATTAAAAACTGATATAACTCAGTGCATTGCATATGGATAGTTTTATTAAAAACTGATCTAACTCAGTGCATTGCATACGGATAGTTTTATTAAAAATTGATATAACTCAGTGCATTGCATATGGATAGTTTTATTAAAACCTGATATAACTCAGTGCATTGCATATGGATAGTTTTATTAAAAACTGATATAACTCAGTGCATTGCATATGGATAGTTTTATTAAAAACTGATCTAACTCAGTGCATTGCATATGGATAGTTTTATTAAAACCTGATATAACTCAGTGCATTGCATATGGATAGTTTTATTAAAAACTGATATAACTCAGTGCATTGCATATGGATAGTTTTATTAAAAACTGATCTAACTCAGTGCATTGCATATGGATAGTTTTATTAAAACCTGATATAACTCAGTGCATTGCATATGGATAGTTTTATTAAAAACTGATATAACTCAGTGCATTGCATATGGATAGTTTTATTAAAAACTGATCTAACTCAGTGCATTGCATATGGATAGTTTTATTAAAACCTGATATAACTCAGTGCATTGCATATGGATAGTTTTATTAAAACCTGATATAACTCAGTGCATTGCATATGGATAGTTTTATTAAAAACTGATCTAACTCAGTGCATTGCATATGGATAGTTTTATTAAAAACTGATCTAACTCAGTGCATTGCATATGGATAGTTTTATTAAAACCTGATCTAACTCAGTGCATTGCATATGGATAGTTTTATTAAAACCTGATATAACTCAGTGCATTGCATATGGATAGTTTTATTAAAAACTGATATAACTCAGTGCATTGCATATGGATAGTTTTATTAAAAACTGATATAACTCAGTGCATTGCATATGGATAGTTTTATTAAAAACTGATCTAACTCAGTGCATTGCATATGGATAGTTTTATTAAAACCTGATCTAACTCAGTGCATTGCATATGGATAGTTTTATTAAAACCTGATATAACTCAGTGCATTGCATATGGATAGTTTTATTAAAACCTGATATAACTCAGTGCATTGCATATGGATAGTTTTATTAAAAACTGATATAACTCAGTTCATTGCATATGGATAGTTTTATTAAAAACTAATATAACTCAGTGCATTGCATATGGATAGTTTTATTAAAAACTGATCTAACTCAGTGCATTGCATATGGATAGTTTTATTAAAACCTGATCTAACTCAGTGCATTGCATATGGATAGTTTTATTAAAACCTGATATAACTCAGTGCATTGCATATGGATAGTTTTATTAAAAACTGATATAACTCAGTGCATTGCATATGGATAGTTTTATTAAAAACTGATATAACTCACTGCATTGCATATGGATAGTTTTATTAAAACCTGATCTAACTCAGTGCATTGCATATGGATAGTTTTATTAAAAACTGATATAACTCAGTGCATTGCATATGGATAGTTTTATTAAAAATTGATATAACTCAGTGCATTGCATATGGATAGTTTTATTAAAACCTGATATAACTCAGTGCATTGCATATGGATAGTTTTATTAAAAACTGATATAACTCAGTGCATTGCATATGGATAGTTTTATTAAAAACTGATCTAACTCAGTGCATTGCATATGGATAGTTTTATTAAAACCTGATATAACTCAGTGCATTGCATATGGATAGTTTTATTAAAAACTGATCTAACTCAGTGCATTGCATATGGATAGTTTTATTAAAAACTGATATAACTCAGTGCATTGCATTTGGTTAGTTTTATTAAAAACTGATATAAGTCAGTGCATTGCATATGGATAGTTTTATTAAAAACTGATCTAACTCAGTGCATTGCATATGGATAGTTTTATTAAAAACTGATATAACTCAGTGCATTGCATATGGATAGTTTTATTAAAAATTGATATAACTCAGTGCATTGCATATGGATAGTTTTATTAAAACCTGATATAACTCAGTGCTTTGCATATGGATAGTTTTATTAAAAACTGATATAACTCAGTGCATTGCATATGGATAGTTTTATTAAAACCTGATATAACTCAGTGCATTGCATATGGATAGTTTTATTAAAAACTGATATAACTCAGTGCATTGCATATGGATAGTTTTATTAAAAACTGATCTAACTCAGTGCATTGCATATGGATAGTTTTATTAAAACCTGATATAACTCAGTGCATTGCATATGGATAGTTTTATTAAAAACTGATATAACTCAGTGCATTGCATATGGATAGTTTTATTAAAAACTGATCTAACTCAGTGCATTGCATACGGATAGTTTTATTAAAAATTGATATAACTCAGTGCATTGCATATGGATAGTTTTATTAAAACCTGATATAACTCAGTGCATTGCATATGGATAGTTTTATTAAAAACTGATATAACTCAGTGCATTGCATATGGATAGTTTTATTAAAAACTGATCTAACTCAGTGCATTGCATATGGATAGTTTTATTAAAACCTGATATAACTCAGTGCATTGCATATGGATAGTTTTATTAAAAACTGATATAACTCAGTGCATTGCATATGGATAGTTTTATTAAAAACTGATCTAACTCAGTGCATTGCATATGGATAGTTTTATTAAAACCTGATATAACTCAGTGCATTGCATATGGATAGTTTTATTAAAAACTGATATAACTCAGTGCATTGCATATGGATAGTTTTATTAAAAACTGATCTAACTCAGTGCATTGCATATGGATAGTTTTATTAAAAACTGATATAACTCAGTGCATTGCATATGGATAGTTTTATTAAAACCTGATATAACTCAGTGCATTGCATATGGATAGTTTTATTAAAACCTGATATAACTCAGTGCATTGCATATGGATAGTTTTATTAAAAACTGATATAACTCAGTGCATTGCATATGGATAGTTTTATTAAAAACTGATCTAACTCAGTGCATTGCATATGGATAGTTTTATTAAAAACTGATATAACTCAGTGCATTGCATATGGATAGTTTTATTAAAACCTGATATAACTCAGTGCATTGCATATGGATAGTTTTATTAAAAACTGATATAACTCAGTGCATTGCATATGGATAGTTTTATTAAAAACTGATCTAACTCAGTGCATTGCATATGGATAGTTTTATTAAAAATTGATATAACTCAGTGCATTGCATATGGATAGTTTTATTAAAACCTGATATAACTCAGTGCATTGCATATGGATAGTTTTATTAAAAACTGATATAACTCAGTGCATTGCATATGGATAGTTTTATTAAAAACTGATATAACTCACTGCATTGCATATGGATAGTTTTATTAAAACCTGATCTAACTCAGTGCATTGCATATGGATAGTTTTATTAAAAACTGATATAACTCAGTGCATTGCATATGGATAGTTTTATTAAAATTTGATATAACTCAGTGCATTGCATATGGATAGTTTTATTAAAACCTGATATAACTCAGTGCATTGCATATGGATAGTTTTATTAAAATCTGATATAACTCAGTGCATTGCATATGGATAGTTTTATTAAAAACTGATATAACTCAGTGCATTGCATATGGATAGTTTTATTAAAAACTGATCTAACTCAGTGCATTGCATATGGATAGTTTTATTAAAAACTGATATAACTCAGTGCATTGCATTTGGTTAGTTTTATTAAAAACTGATATAACTCAGTGCATTGCATATGGATAGTTTTATTAAAACCTGATATAACTCAGTGCATTGCATATGGATAGTTTTATTAAAAACTGATCTAACTCAGTGCATTGCATATGGATAGTTTTATTAAAAACTGATATAACTCAGTGCATTGCATTTGGTTAGTTTTATTAAAAACTGATATAACTCAGTGCATTGCATATGGATAGTTTTATTAAAACCTGATATAACTCAGTGCATTGCATATGGATAGTTTTATTAAAAACTGATCTAACTCAGTGCATTGCATATGGATAGTTTTATTAAAAACTGATATAACTCAGTGCATTGCATTTGGTTAGTTTTATTAAAAACTGATATAACTCAGTGCATTGCATATGGATAGTTTTATTAAAAACTGATCTAACTCAGTGCATTGCATATGGATAGTTTTATTAAAAACTGATATAACTCAGTGCATTGCATATGGATAGTTTTATTAAAAATTGATATAACTCAGTGCATTGCTTTTGGTTAGTTTTATTAAAAACTGATATAAGTCAGTGCATTGCATATGGATAGTTTTATTAAAAACTGATCTAACTCAGTGCATTGCATATGGATAGTTTTATTAAAAACTGATATAACTCAGTGCATTGCATATGGATAGTTTTATTAAAAATTGATATAACTCAGTGCATTGCATATGGATAGTTTTATTAAAACCTGATATAACTCAGTGCTTTGCATATGGATAGTTTTATTAAAAACTGATATAACTCAGTGCATTGCATATGGATAGTTTTATTAAAACCTGATATAACTCAGTGCATTGCATATGGATAGTTTTATTAAAAACTGATATAACTCAGTGCATTGCATATGGATAGTTTTATTAAAAACTGATATAACTCAGTGCATTGCATATGGATAGTTTTATTAAAAACTGATCTAACTCAGTGCATTGCATATGGATAGTTTTATTAAAAACTGATATAACTCACTGCATTGCATATGGATAGTTTTATTAGAACCTGATCTAACTCAGTGCATTGCATATGGATAGTTTTATTAAAAACTGATATAACTCAGTGCATTGCATATGGATAGTTTTATTAAAAACTGATATAACTCACTGCATTACATATGGATAGTTTTATTAAAACCTGATATAACTCAGTGCATTGCATATGGATAGTTTTATTAAAAACAGATCTAACTCAGTGCATTGCATATGGATAGTTTTATTAAAAACTGATCTAACTCAGTGCATTGCATATGGATAGTTTTATTAAAAACTGATATAACTCAGTGCATTGCATATGGATAGTTTTATTAAAAATTGATATAACTCAGTGCATTGCATATGGATAGTTTTATTAAAACCTGATATAACTCAGTGCATTGCATATGGATAGTTTTATTAAAAACTGATCTAACTCAGTGCATTTCATATGGATAGTTTTATTAAAACCTGATATAACTCAGTGCATTGCATATGGATAGTTTTATTAAAAACTGATCTAACTCAGTGCATTGCATATGGATAGTTTTATTAAAAACTGATATAACTCACTGCATTGCATATGGATAGTTTTATTAAAACCTGATCTAACTCAGTGCATTGCATATGGATAGTTTTATTAAAAACTGATATAACTCAGTGCATTGCCTATGGATAGTTTTATTAAAAATTGATATAACTCAGTGCATTGCATATGGATAGTTTTATTAAAACCTGATATAACTCAGTGCATTGCATATGGATAGTTTTATTAAAAACTGATATAACTCAGTGCATTGCATATGGATAGTTTTATTAAAAACTGATCTAACTCAGTGCATTGCATATGGATAGTTTTATTAAAACCTGATATAACTCAGTGCATTGCATATGGATAGTTTTATTAAAAACTGATCTAACTCAGTGCATTGCATATGGATAGTTTTATTAAAAACTGATATAACTCAGTGCATTGCATTTGGTTAGTTTTATTAAAAACTGATATAACTCAGTGCATTGCATATGGATAGTTTTATTAAAAACTGATCTAACTCAGTGAATTGCATATGGATAGTTTTATTAAAAACTGATATAACTCAGTGCAATGCATATGGATAGTTTTATTAAAAATTGATATAACTCAGTGCATTGCATATGGATAGTTTTATTAAAACCTGATATAACTCAGTGCATTGCATATGGATAGTTTTATTAAAAACTGATCTAACTCAGTGCATTGCATATGGATAGTTTTATTAAAACCTGATATAACTCAGTGCATTGCATATGGATAGTTTTATTAAAAACTGATATAACTCAGTGCATTGCATATGGATAGTTTTATTAAAACCTGATATAACTCAGTGCATTGCATATGGATAGTTTTATTAAAAACTGATATAACTCAGTGCATTGCATATGGATAGTTTTATTAAAAACTGATATAACTCAATACAGTGCATATGGATAGTTTTATTAAAAACTTATATAACTCAGTGCATTGCATTTGGTTAGTTTTATTAAAAACTGATATAACTCAGTGCATTGCATATGGATAGTTTTATTAAAAACTGATATAACTCAGTGCATTGCATATGGATAGTTTTATTAAAACCTGATATAACTCAGTGCATTGCATATGGATAGTTTTATTAAAAACTGATCTAACTCAGTGCATTGCATATGGATAGTTTTATTAAAAACTGATATAACTCACTGCATTGCATATGGATAGTTTAATTAAAACCTGATCTAACTCAGTGCATTGCATATGGATAGTTTTATTAAAAACTGATATAACTCAGTGCATTGCATATGGATAGTTTTATTAAAAATTGATATAACTCACTGCATTGCATATGGATAGTTTTATTAAAAACTGATATAACTCAGTGCATTGCATATGGATAGTTTTATTAAAAACTGATCTAACTCAGTGCATTGCATATGGATAGTTTTATTAAAAACTGATATAACTCACTGCATTGCATATGGATAGTTTTATTAAAACCTGATCTAACTCAGTGCATTGCATATGGATAGTTTTATTAAAACCTGATATAACTCAGTGCATTGCACATGGATAGTTTAATTAAAAACTGATATAACCCACTGCATTGCATATGGATAGTTTTATTAAAAACTGATCTAACTCAGTGCATTGCATATGGATAGTTTTATTAAAAACTGATATAGCTCACTGCATTGCATATGGATAGTTTTATTAAATCCTGATCTAACTCAGTGCATTGCATATGGATAGTTTTATTAAAACCTGATATAACTCAGTGCATTGCATATGGATAGTTTAATTAAAAACTGATATAACCCACTGCATTGCATATGGATAGTTTTATTAAAAACTGATCTAACTCAGTGCATTGCATATGGATAGTTTTATTAAAACCTGATATAACTCAGTGCATTGCATATGGATAGTTTAATTAAAACCTGATATAACCCACTGCATTGCATATGGATAGTTTTATTAAAAACTGATCTAACTTAGTGCATTGCATATGGATAGTTTTATTAAAACCTGATATATTTCAGTGCATTGCATATGGATAGTTTTATTAAAAACTGATATAACTCACTGCATTGCATATGGATAGTTTTATTAAAACCTGATCTAACTCAGTGCATTGCATATGGATAGTTTTATTAAAACCTGATATAACTCAGTGCATTGCATATGGATAGTTTTATTAAAAACTGATCTAACTCAGTGCATTGCATATGGATAGTTTTATTAAAACTTGATATATTTCAGTGCATTGCATATGGATAGTTTTATTAAAAACTGATATAACTCACTGCATTGCATATGGATAGTTTTATTAAAACCTGATCTAACTCAGTGCATTGCATATGGATAGTTTTATTAAAACCTGATATAACTCAGTGCATTGCATATGGATAGTTTAATTAAAAACTGATATAACCCACTGCATTGCCTATGGATAGTTTTATAAAAAACTGATCTAACTCAGGGCATTGCATATGGATAGTTTTATTAAAACCTGATATATTTCAGTGCATTACATATGGATAGTTTTATTAAAAACTGATATAACTCACTGCATTGCATATGGATAGTTTTATTAAAACCTGATCTAACTCAGTGCATTGCATATGGATAGTTTTATTAAAACCTGATATAACTCAGTGCATTGCATATGGATAGTTTTATTAAAACCTGATATAACTCAGTGCATTGCATATGGATAGTTTTATTAAAAACTGATATAACTCAGTGCATTGCATATGGATAGTTTTATTAAAACCTCATATAACTCAGTGCATTGCATATGGATAGTTTAATTAAAAACTGATATAACTCACTGCATTGCATATGGATAGTTTTATTAAAAACTGATCTAACTCAGTGCATTGCATATGGATAGTTTTATGAAAACCTGATATAACTCAGTGCATTGCATATGGATAGTTTAATTAAAAACTGATATAACTCAGTGCATTGCATATGGATAGTTTTATTAAAAACTGATATAACTCAGTGCATTGCATATGGATAGTTTTATTAAAACCTGATATAACTCAGTGCATTGCATATGGATAGTTTTATTAAAAACTGATATAACTCAGTGCATTGCATATGGATAGTTTTATTAAAAACTGATATAACTCAGTGCATTGCATATGGATAGTTTTATTAAAAACTGATATAACTCAGTGCATTGCATATGGATAGTTTTATTAAAAACTGATATAACTCAGTGCATTGCATGTGGATAGTTTTATTAAAACCTGATATAAGTCACTGCATTGCATATGGATAGTTTTATTAAAAACTGATATAACTCACTGCATTGCATATGGATAGTTTTATTAAAACCTGATATAAGTCACTGCATTGCATATGGATAGTTTTATTAAAAACTGATATAACTCAGTGCATTGCATATGGATAGTTTTATTTAAAACTGATATAACTCAGTGCATTGCATATGGATAGTTTTATTAAAAACTGATATAACTCAGTGCATTGCATATGGATAGTTTTATTAAAAACTGATATAACTCAGTGCATTGCATATGGATAGTTTTATTAAAAACTGATATAACTCAGTGCATTGCATATGGATAGTTTTATTAAAAACTGATATAACTCAGTGCATTGCATATGGATAGTTTTATTAAAAACTGATATAACTCAGTGCATTGCATATGGATAGTTTTATTAAAAACTGATATAACTCAGTGAATTGCATATGGATAGTTTTATTAAAAACTGATATAACTCAGTGCATTGCATATGGATAGTTTTATTAAAACCTGATATAAGTCACTGCATTGCATATGGATAGTTTTATTAAAAACTGATATAACTCAGTGCATTGCATATGGATAGTTTTATTTAAAACTGATATAACTCAGTGCATTGCATATGGATAGTTTTATTAAAAACTGATATAACTCAGTGCATTGCATATGGATAGTTTTATTAAAAACTGATATAACTCAGTGCATTGCATATGGATAGTTTTATTAAAAACTGATATAACTCAGTGCATTGCATATGGATAGTTTTATTAAAAACTGATATAACTCAGTGCATTGCATATGGATAGTTTTATTAAAAACTGATATAACTCAGTGCATTGCATATGGATAGTTTTATTAAAAACTGATATAACTCAGTGCATTGCATATGGATAGTTTTATTAAAAACTGATATAACTCAGTGCATTGCATATGGATAGTTTTATTAAAAACTGATATAACTCAGTGCATTGCATATGGATAGTTTTATTAAAAACTGATATAACTCAGTGCATTGCATATGGATAGTTTTATTAAAAACTGATATAACTCAGTGCATTGCATATGGATAGTTTTATTAAAAACTGATATAACTCAGTGCATTGCATATGGATAGTTTTATTAAAAACTGATATAACTCAGTGCATTGCATATGGATAGTTTTATTTAAAACTGATATAACTCAGTGCATTGCATATGGATAGTTTTATTAAAAACTGATATAACTCAGTGCATTGCATATGGATAGTTTTATTAAAAACTGATATAACTCAGTGCATTGCATATGGATAGTTTTATTAAAAACTGATATAACTCAGTGCATTGCATATGGATAGTTTTATTAAAAACTGATATAACTCAGTGCATTGCATATGGATAGTTTTATTAAAAACTGATATAACTCAGTGCATTGCATATGGATAGTTTTATTAAAACCTGATATAAGTCACTGCATTGCATATGGATAGTTTTATTAAAAACTGATATAACTCAGTGCATTGCATATGGATAGTTTTATTTAAAACTGATATAACTCAGTGCATTGCATATGGATAGTTTTATTAAAAACTGATATAACTCACTGCATTGCATATGGATAGTTTTATTAAAAACTGATATAACTCACTGCATTGCATATGGATAGTTTTATTAAAAACTGATATAACTCAGTGCTTTGAATAGGGATAGTTTTATTAAATACTGATATAACTCAGTGCATTGCATATGGATAGTTTTATTAAAACCTGATATAACTCAGTGCATTGCATATGGCTAGTTTTATTAAAAACTGATATAACTCAGTGCACTGCATATGGATAGTTTTATTAAAAACTGATATAACTCAGTGCATTGCATATGGATAGTTTTATTAAAAACTGATATAAATTAGTGCATTGCATATGGATAGTTTTATTAAAACCTGATATAACTCAGTGCATTGCATATGGATAGTTTTATTAAAAACTGATATAACTCAGTGCATTGCATATGGATAATTTTATTAAAACCTGATACAACTCAGTGCATTGCATATGGATAGTTTTATTAAAAACTGATATAACTCAGTGCATTGCATATGGATAGTTTTATTTAAAACTGATATAACTCACTGCATTGCATAAGGATAGTTTTATTAAAAACTGATATAACTCAGTGCATTGCATATGGATAGTTTTATTAAAAACTGATATAACTCAGTGCATTGCATATGGATAGTTTTATTAAAACCTGATATAACTCAGCGCATTGCATATGGATAGTTTTATTAAAACCAGATACAACTCAGTGCATTGCGTATGGATAGTTTTATTAAAAACTGATATAACTCAGTGCATTGCATATGGATAGTTTTATTTAAAACTGATATAACTCACTGCATTGCATATGGATAGTTTTATTAAAAACTGATATAACTCAGTGCATTGCATATGGATAGTTTTATTAAAACCTGATATAACTCAGTGCTTTGAATATGGATAGTTTTATTAAAACCAGATACAACTCAGTGCATTGCATATGGATAGTTTTATTAAAAACTGATATAACTCAGTGCATTGCATATGGATAGTTTTATTAAAAACTGATATAACTCACTGCATTGCATATGGATAGTTTTATTAAAAACTGATATAACTCAGTGCATTGCATATGGATAGTTTTATTAAAGACTGATATAACTCAGTGCATTGCATATGGATAGTTTTATTAAAAACTGATATAACTCAGTGCATTGCATATGGATAGTTTTATTAAAACCTGATATAACTCAGCGCATTGCATATGGATAGTTTTATTAAAAACTGATATAACTCAGTGCATTGCATATGGATAGTTTTATTAAAACCTGATATAACTCAGTGCTTTGAATATGGATAGTTTTATTTAAACCAGATACAACTCAGTGCATTGCATATGGATAGTTTTATTAAAAACTGATATAACTCAGTGCATTGCATATGGATAGTTTTATTAAAAACTGATATAACTCACTGCATTGCATATGGATAGTTTTATTAAAAACTGATATAACTCAGTGCATTGCATATGGATAGTTTTATTAAAGACTGATATAACTCAGTGCATTGCATATGGATAGTTTTATTAAAAACTGATATAACTCAGTGCATTGCATATGGATAGTTTTATTAAAAACTGATATAACTCAGTGCATTGCATATGGATAGTTTTATTAAAACCTGATATAACTCAGTGCTTTGAATATGGATAGTTTTATTAAAACCAGATACAACTCAGTGCATTGCATATGGATAGTTTTATTAAAAACTGATATAACTCAGTGCATTGCATATGGATAGTTTTATTAAAAACTGATATAACTCAGTGCATTGCATATGGATAGTTTTATTAAAGACTGATATAACTCAGTGCATTGCATATGGATAGTTTTATTAAAACCTGATATAACTCAGCGCATTGCATATGGATAGTTTTATTAAAAACTGATATAACTCAGTGCATTGCATATGGATAGTTTTATTAAAACCTGATATAACTCAGTGCTTTGAATATGGATAGTTTTATTAAAACCAGATACAACTCAGTGCATTGCATATGGATAGTTTTATTAAAAACTGATATAACTCAGTGCATTGCATATGGATAGTTTTATTAAAAACTGATATAACTCACTGCATTGCATATGGATAGTTTTATTAAAAACTGATATAACTCAGTGCATTGCATATGGATAGTTTTATTAAAAACTGATATAACTCAGTGCATTGCATATGGATAGTTTTATTAAAGACTGATATAACTCAGTGCATTGCATATGGATAGTTTTATTAAAACCTGATATAACTCAGCGCATTGCATATGGATAGTTTTATTAAAAACTGATATAACTCAGTGCATTGCATATGGATAGTTTTATTTAAAACTGATATAACTCAGTGCATTGCATATGGATAGTTTTATTAAAAACTGATATAACTCACTGCATTGCATATGGATAGTTTTATTAAAAACTGATATAACTCACTGCATTGCATATGGATAGTTTTATTAAAAACTGATATAACTCAGTGCTTTGCATAGGGATAGTTTTATTAAATACTGATATAACTCAGTGCATTGCATATGGATAGTTTTATTAAAACCTGATATAACTCAGTGCATTGCATATGGCTAGTTTTATTAAAAACTGATATAACTCAGTGCACTGCATATGGATAGTTTTATTAAAAACTGATATAACTCAGTGCATTGCATATGGATAGTTTTATTAAAAACTGATATAAATTAGTGCATTGCATATGGATAGTTTTATTAAAACCTGATATAACTCAGTGCATTGCATATGGATAGTTTTATTAAAAACTGATATAACTCAGTGCATTGCATATGGATAGTTTTATTAAAACCTGATATAACTCAGTGCATTGCATATGGATAGTTTTATTAAAACCTAATATAACTCAGTGCATTGCATATGGATAGTTTTATTTAAAACTGATATAACTCACTGCATTGCATATGGATAGTTTTATTAAAAACTGATATAACTCAGTGCATTGCATATGGATAGTTTTATTAAAAACTGATATAACTCAGTGCATTGCATATGGATAGTTTTATTAAAACCTGATATAACTCAGCGCATTGCATATGGATAGTTTTATTAAAACCAGATACAACTCAGTGCATTGCGTATGGATAGTTTTATTAAAAACTGATATAACTCAGTGCATTGCATATGGATAGTTTTATTTAAAACTGATATAACTCACTGCATTGCATATGGATAGTTTTATTAAAAACTGATATAACTCAGTGCATTGCATATGGATAGTTTTATTAAAACCTGATATAACTCAGTGCTTTGAATATGGATAGTTTTATTAAAACCAGATACAACTCAGTGCATTGCATATGGATAGTTTTATTAAAAACTGATATAACTCAGTGCATTGCATATGGATAGTTTTACTAAAAACTGATATAACTCACTGCATTGCATATGGATAGTTTTATTAAAAACTGATATAACTCAGTGCATTGCATATGGATAGTTTTATTAAAGACTGATATAACTCAGTGCATTGCATATGGATAGTTTTATTAAAAACTGATATAACTCAGTGCATTGCATATGGATAGTTTTATTAAAACCTGATATAACTCAGCGCATTGCATATGGATAGTTTTATTAAAAACTGATATAACTCAGTGCATTGCATATGGATAGTTTTATTAAAACCTGATATAACTCAGTGCTTTGAATATGGATAGTTTTATTTAAACCAGATACAACTCAGTGCATTGCATATGGATAGTTTTATTAAAAACTGATATAACTCAGTGCATTGCATATGGATAGTTTTATTAAAAACTGATATAACTCACTGCATTGCATATGGATAGTTTTATTAAAAACTGATATAACTCAGTGCATTGCATATGGATAGTTTTATTAAAGACTGATATAACTCAGTGCATTGCATATGGATAGTTTTATTAAAAACTGATATAACTCAGTGCATTGCATATGGATAGTTTTATTAAAAACTGATATAACTCAGTGCATTGCATATGGATAGTTTTATTAAAACCTGATATAACTCAGTGCTTTGAATATGGATAGTTTTATTAAAACCAGATACAACTCAGTGCATTGCATATGGATAGTTTTATTAAAAACTGATATAACTCAGTGCATTGCATATGGATAGTTTTATTAAAAACTGATATAACTCACTGCATTGCATATGGATAGTTTTATTAAAAACTGATATAACTCAGTGCATTGCATATGGATAGTTTTATTAAAGACTGATATAACTCAGTGCATTGCATATGGATAGTTTTATTAAAACCTGATATAACTCAGCGCATTGCATATGGATAGTTTTATTAAAAACTGATATAACTCAGTGCATTGCATATGGATAGTTTTATTAAAACCTGATATAACTCAGTGCTTTGAATATGGATAGTTTTATTAAAACCAGATACAACTCAGTGCATTGCATATGGATAGTTTTATTAAAAACTGATATAACTCAGTGCATTGCATATGGATAGTTTTATTAAAAACTGATATAACTCACTGCATTGCATATGGATAGTTTTATTAAAAACTGATATAACTCAGTGCATTGCATATGGATAGTTTTATTAAAAACTGATATAACTCAGTGCATTGCATATGGATAGTTTTATTAAAGACTGATATAACTCAGTGCATTGCATATGGATAGTTTTATTAAAACCTGATATAACTCAGCGCATTGCATATGGATAGTTTTATTAAAAACTGATATAACTCAGTGCATTGCATATGGATAGTTTTATTAAAAACTGATATAACTCACTGCATTGCATATGGATAGTTTTATTAAAACCAGATACAACTCAGTGCATTGCATATGGATAGTTTTATTAAAAACTGATATAACTCAGTGCATTGCATATGGATAGTTTTATTAAAAACTGATATAACTCACTGCATTGCATATGGATAGTTTTATTAAAAACTGATATAACTCAGTGCATTGCATATGGATAGTTTTATTAAAGACTGATATAACTCAGTGCATTGCATATGGATAGTTTTATTAAAACCTGATATAACTCAGCGCATTGCATATGGATAGTTTTATTAAAAACTGATATAACTCAGTGCATTGCATATGGATAGTTTTATTAAAACCTGATATAACTCAGTGCTTTGAATATGGATAGTTTTATTAAAACCAGATACAACTCAGTGCATTGCATATGGATAGTTTTATTAAAAACTGATATAACTCAGTGCATTGCATATGGATAGTTTTATTAAAACCTGATATAACTCAGTGCTTTGAATATGGATAGTTTTATTAAAACCAGATACAACTCAGTGCATTGCATATGGATAGTTTTATTAAAAACTGATATAACTCAGTGCATTGCATATGGATAGTTTTATTAAAAACTGATATAACTCACTGCATTGCATATGGATAGTTTTATTAAAAACTGATATAACTCAGTGCATTACATATGGATAGTTTTATTAAAACCTGATATAACTCAGTGCTTTGAATATGGATAGTTTTATTAAAACCAGATACAACTCAGTGCATTGCATATGGATAGTTTTATTAAAAACTGATATAGCTCAGTGCATTGCATATGGATAGTTTTATTAAAAACTGATATAACTCAGTGCATTGCATATGGATAGTTTTATTAAAGACTGATATAACTCAGTGCATTGCATATGGATAGTTTTATTAAAAACTGATATAACTCACTGCATTGCATATGGATAGTTTTATTAAAAACTGATATAACTCAGTGCATTACATATGGATAGTTTTATTAAAACCTGATATAACTCAGTGCTTTGAATATGGATAGTTTTATTAAAACCAGATACAACTCAGTGCATTGCATATGGATAGTTTTATTAAAAACTGATATAACTCAGTGCATTGCATATGGATAGTTTTATTAAAAACTGATATAACTCAGTGCATTGCATATGGATAGTTTTATTAAAGACTGATATAACTCAGTGCATTGCATATGGATAGTTTTATTAAAAACTGATATAACTCAGTGCATTGCCTATGGATAGTTTTATTAAAAACTGATATAACTCAGTGCATTGCATATGGATAGTTTTATTAAAACCTGATATAACTCAGTGCTTTGAATATGGATAGTTTTATTAAAGACTGATATAACTCAGTGCATTGCATATGGATAGTTTTATTAAAAACTGATATAACTCAGTGCATTGCATATGGATAGTTTTATTAAAAACTGATATAACTCAGTGCATTGCATATGGATAGTTTTATTAAAACCTGATATAACTCAGTGCTTTGAATATGGATAGTTTTATTAAAACCAGATACAACTCAGTGCATTGCATATGGATAGTTTTATTAAAACCAGATACAACTCAGTGCATTGCATATGGATAGTTTTATTAAAAACTGATATAACTCAGTGCATTGCATATGGATAGGTGTATTAAAAACTGATATAACTCAGTGCATTGCATATGGATAGTTTTATTAAAAACTGATATAACTCAGTGCATTGCATATGGATAGTTTTATTAAAACCAGATACAACTCAGTGCATTGCATATGGATAGTTTTATTAAAAACTGATATAACTCAGTGCATTGCATATGGATAGTTTTATTAAAAACTGATATAACTCACTGCATTGCATATGGATAGTTTTATTAAAAACTGATATAACTCAGTGCATTGCATATGGATAGTTTTATTAAAACCAGATACAACTCAGTGCATTGCATATGGATAGTTTTATTAAAAACTGATATAACTCAGTGCATTGCATATGGATAGTTTTATTACAACCTGATATAACTCAGTGCATTGCATATGGATAGTTTTATTAAAACCTGATATAACTCAGTGCATTGCATATGGATAGGTTTATTAAAAACTGATATAACTCAGTGCATTGCATATGGATAGTTTTATTAAAGACTGATATAACTCAGTGCATTGCATATGGATAGTTTTATTAAAAACTGATATAACTCAGTGCATTGCATATGGATAGTTTTATTAAAAACTGATATAACTCAGTGCATTGCATATGGATAGTTTTATTAAAACCTGATATAACTCAGTGCTTTGAATATGGATAGTTTTATTAAAACCAGATACAACTCAGTGCATTGCATATGGATAGTTTTATTAAAAACTGATATAACTCAGTGCATTGCATATGGATAGTTTTATTAAAAACTGATATAACTCACTGCATTGCATATGGATAGTTTTATTAAAAACTGATATAACTCAGTGCATTGCATATGGATAGTTTTATTAAAACCAGATACAACTCAGTGCATTGCATATGGATAGTTTTATTAAAAACTGATATAACTCAGTGCATTGCATATGGATAGTTTTATTAAAAACTGATATAACTCACTGCATTGCATATGGATAGTTTTATTAAAAACTGATATAACTCAGTGCATTGCATATGGATAGTTTTATTAAAAACTGATATAACTCACTGCATTGCATATGGATAGTTTTATTAAAAACTGATATAACTCAGTGCATTGCATATGGATAGTTTTATTAAAGACTGATATAACTCAGTGCATTGCATATGGATAGTTTTATTAAAACCTGATATAACTCAGCGCATTGCATATGGATAGTTTTATTAAAAACTGATATAACTCAGTGCATTGCATATGGATAGTTTTATTAAAACCAGATACAACTCAGTGCATTGCATATGGATAGTTTTATTAAAAACTGATATAACTCAGTGCATTGCATATGGATAGTTTTATTAAAAACTGATATAACTCAGTGCATTGCATATGGATAGTTTTATTAAAACCAGATACAACTCAGTGCATTGCATATGGATAGTTTTATTAAAAACTGATATAACTCAGTGCATTGCATATGGATAGTTTTATTAAAAACCAGATACAACTCAGTGCATTGCATATGGATAGTTTTATTAAAAACTGATACAACTCAGTGCATTGCATATGGATAGTTTTATTAAAAACTGATATAACTCAGTGCATTGCATATGGATAGTTTTATTAAAAACTGATATAACTCACTGCATTGCATATGGATAGTTTTATTAAAAACTGATATAACTCAGTGCATTGCATATGGATAGTTTTATTAAAACCAGATACAACTCAGTGCATTGCATATGGATAGTTTTATTAAAAACTGATATAACTCAGTGCATTGCATATGGATAGTTTTATTACAACCTGATATAACTCAGTGCATTGCATATGGATAGTTTTATTAAAAACTGATATAACTCAGTGCATTGCATATGGATAGTTTTATTAAAAACTGATATAACTCAGTGCATTGCATATGGATAGTTTTATTAAAACCAGATACAACTCAGTGCATTGCATATGGATAGTTTTATTAAAAACTGATATAACTCAGTGCATTGCATATGGATAGTTTTATTAAAAACTGATATAACTCAGTGCATTGCATATGGATAGTTTTATTAAAAACCAGATACAACTCAGTGCATTGCATATGGATAGTTTTATTAAAAACTGATACAACTCAGTGCATTGCATATGGATAGTTTTATTAAAAACTGATATAACTCAGTGCATTGCATATGGATAGTTTTATTAAAAACTGATATAACTCACTGCATTGCATATGGATAGTTTTATTAAAAACTGATATAACTCAGTGCATTGCATATGGATAGTTTTATTAAAAACCAGATACAACTCAGTGCATTGCATATGGATAGTTTTATTAAAAACTGATACAACTCAGTGCATTGCATATGGATAGTTTTATTAAAAACTGATATAACTCAGTGCATTGCATATGGATAGTTTTATTAAAAACTGATATAACTCACTGCATTGCATATGGATAGTTTTATTAAAAACTGATATAACTCAGTGCATTGCATATGGATAGTTTTATTAAAACCAGATACAACTCAGTGCATTGCATATGGATAGTTTTATTAAAAACTGATATAACTCAGTGCATTGCATATGGATAGTTTTATTACAACCTGATATAACTCAGTGCATTGCATATGGATAGTTTTATTAAAACCTGATATAACTCAGTGCATTGCATATGGATAGTTTTATTAAAACCTGATATAACTCAGCGCATTGCATATGGATAGTTTTATTAAAAACTGATATAACTCAGTGCATTGCATATGGATAGTTTTATTAAAACCAGATACAACTCAGTGCATTGCATATGGATAGTTTTATTAAAAACTGATATAACTCAGTGCATTGCATATGGATAGTTTTATTAAAGACTGATATAACTCAGTGCATTGCATATGGATAGTTTTAGTAAAAACTGATATAACTCAGTGCATTGCATATGGATAGTTTTATTAAAAACTGATATAACTCAGTGCATTGCATATGGATAGTTTTATTAAAAACTGATATAACTCAGTGCATTGCATATGGATAGTTTTATTAAAAACTGATATAACTCAGTGCATTGCATATGGATAGTTTTATTAAAAACTGATATAACTCAGTGCATTGCATATGGATAGTTTTATTAAAAACTGATAAAACTCAGTGCATTGCATATGGATAGTTTTATTAAAACCAGATACAACTCAGTGCATTGCATATGGATAGTTTTATTAAAAACTGATATAACTCAGTGCATTGCATATGGATAGTTTTATTAAAAACTGATATAACTCAGTGCATTGCATATGGATAGTTTTATTAAAAACTGATATAACTCAGTGCATTGCATATGGATAGTTTTATTAAAACCAGATACAACTCAGTGCATTGCATATGGATAGCTTTATTAAAAACTGATATAACTCAGTGCATTGCATATGGATAGTTTTATTAAAAACTGATATAACTCACTGCATTGCATATGGATAGTTTTATTAAAAACTGATATAACTCAGTGCATTGCATATGGATAGTTTTATTAAAACCAGATACAACTCAGTGCATTGCATATGGATAGTTTTATTAAAAACTGATATAACTCAGTGCATTGCATATGGATAGTTTTATTACAACCTGATATAACTCAGTGCATTGCATATGGATAGTTTTATTAAAACCTGATATAACTCAGTGCATTGCATATGGATAGTTTTATTAAAAACTGATATAACTCAGTGCATTGCATATGGATAGTTTTATTAAAGACTGATATAACTCAGTGCATTGCATATGGATAGTTTTATTAAAAACTGATATAACTCAGTGCATTGCATATGGATAGTTTTATTAAAAACTGATATAACTCAGTGCATTGCATATGGATAGTTTTATTAAAACCTGATATAACTCAGTGCTTTGAATATGGATAGTTTTATTAAAACCAGATACAACTCAGTGCATTGCATATGGATAGTTTTATTAAAAACTGATATAACTCAGTGCATTGCATATGGATAGTTTCATTAAAAACTGATATAACTCACTGCATTGCATATGGATAGTTTTATTAAAAACTGATATAACTCAGTGCATTGCATATGGATAGTTTTATTAAAACCAGATACAACTCAGTGCATTGCATATGGATAGTTTTATTAAAAACTGATATAACTCAGTGCTTTGAATATGGATAGTTTTATTAAAACCAGATACAACTCAGTGCATTGCATATGGATAGTTTTATTAAAAACTGATATAACTCAGTGCTTTGAATATGGATAGTTTTATTAAAACCAGATACAACTCAGTGCATTGCATATGGATAGTTTTATTAAAAACTGATATAACTCAGTGCATTGCATATGGATAGTTTTATTAAAACCAGATACAACTCAGTGCATTGCATATGGATAGTTTTATTAAAAACTGATATAACTCAGTGCATTGCATATGGATAGTTTTATTAAAAACTGATATAACTCAGTGCATTGCATATGGATAGTTTTATTAAAAACTGATATAACTCAGTGCATTGCATATGGATAGTTTTATTAAAAACTGATATAACTCACTGCATTGCATATGGATAGTTTTATTAAAAACTGATATAACTCAGTGCATTGCATATGGATAGTTTTATTAAAACCAGATACAACTCAGTGCATTGCATATGGATAGTTTTATTAAAAACTGATATAACTCAGTGCATTGCATATGGATAGTTTTATTAAAACCTGATATAACTCAGTGCTTTGAATATGGATAGTTTTATTAAAACCAGATACAACTCAGTGCATTGCATATGGATAGTTTTATTAAAAACTGATATAACTCAGTGCATTGCATATGGATAGTTTTATTAAAAACTGATATAACTCACTGCATTGCATATGGATAGTTTTATTAAAACCAGATACAACTCAGTGCATTGCATATGGATAGTTTTATTAAAAACTGATATAACTCAGTGCATTGCATATGGATAGCTTTATTAAAAACTGATATAACTCAGTGCATTGCATATGGATAGTTTTATTAAAACCAGATACAACTCAGTGCATTGCATATGGATAGTTTTATTAAAAACTGATATAACTCAGTGCATTGCATATGGATAGTTTTATTAAAAACTGATATAACTCACTGCATTGCATATGGATAGTTTTATTAAAAACTGATATAACTCAGTGCATTGCATATGGATAGTTTTATTAAAACCAGATACAACTCAGTGCATTGCATATGGATAGTTTTATTAAAAACTGATATAACTCAGTGCATTGCATATGGATAGTTTTATTAAAAACTGATATAACTCAGTGCATTGCATATGGATAGTTTTATTAAAAACTGATATAACTCAGTGCATTGCATATGGATAGTTTTATTAAAACCTGATATAACTCAGTGCTTTGAATATGGATAGTTTTATTAAAGACTGATATAACTCAGTGCATTGCATATGGATAGTTTTATTAAAAACTGATATAACTCAGTGCATTGCATATGGATAGTTTTATTAAAAACTGATATAACTCAGTGCATTGCATATGGATAGTTTTATTAAAAACTGATATAACTCAGTGCATTGCATATGGATAGTTTTATTAAAAACTGATATAACTCAGTGCATTGCATATGGATAGTTTTATTAAAACCAGATACAACTCAGTGCATTGCATATGGATAGTTTTATTAAAAACTGATATAACTCAGTGCATTGCATATGGATAGTTTTATTAAAAACTGATATAACTCAGTGCATTGCATATGGATAGTTTTATTAAAAACTGATATAACTCAGTGCATTGCATATGGATAGTTTTATTGAAACCAGATACAACTCACTGCATTGCATATGGATAGTTTTATTAAAAACTGATATAACTCAGTGCATTGCATATGGATAGTTTTATTAAAAACTGATATAACTCACTGCATTGCATATGGATAGTTTTATTAAAAACTGATATAACTCAGTGCATTGCATATGGATAGTTTTATTAAAACCAGATACAACTCAGTGCATTGCATATGGATAGTTTTATTAAAAACTGATATAACTCAGTGCATTGCATATGGATAGTTTTATTACAACCTGATATAACTCAGTGCATTGCATATGGATAGTTTTATTAAAACCTGATATAACTCAGTGCATTGCATATGGATAGTTTTATTAAAACTGATATAACTCAGTGCATTGCATATGGATAGTTTTATTAAAGACTGATATAACTCAGTGTATTGCAGATGGATAGTTTTATTAAAAACTGATATAACTCAGTGCATTGCATATGGATAGTTTTATTAAAAACTGATATAACTCAGTGCATTGCATATGGATAGTTTTATTAAAACCTGATATAACTCAGTGCTTTGAATATGGATAGTTTTATTAAAACCAGATACAACTCAGTGCATTGCATATGGATAGTTTTATTAAAAACTGATATAACTCAGTGCATTGCATATGGATAGTTTCATTAAAAACTGATATAACTCACTGCATTGCATATGGATAGTTTTATTAAAAACTGATATAACTCAGTGCTTTGAATATGGATAGTTTTATTAAAACCAGATACAACTCAGTGCATTGCATTTGGATAGTTTTATTAAAAGCTGATATAACTCAGTGCTTTGAATATGGATAGTTTTATTAAAACCAGATACAACTCAGTGCATTGCATATGGATAGTTTTATTAAAAACTGATATAACTCAGTGCTTTGAATATGGATAGTTTTATTAAAACCAGATACAACTCAGTGCATTGCATATGGATAGTTTTATTAAAAACTGATATAACTCAGTGCATTGCATATGGATAGTTTTATTAAAACCAGATACAACTCAGTGCATTGCATATGGATAGTTTTATTAAAAACTGATATAACTCAGTGCATTGCATATGGATAGTTTTATTAAAAACTGATATAACTCAGTGCATTGCATATGGATAGTTTTATTAAAACTGATACAACTCAGTGCATTGCATATGGATAGTTTTATTAAAAACTGATATAACTCAGTGCATTGCATATGGATAGTTTTATTAAAACCAGATACAACTCAGTGCATTGCATATGGATAGTTTTATTAAAAACTGATATAACTCAGTGCATTGCATATGGATAGTTTTATTAAAAACTGATATAACTCAGTGCATTGCATATGGATAGTTTTATTAAAAACTGATATAACTCAGTGCATTGCATATGGATAGTTTTATTAAAAACTGATATAACTCACTGCATTGCATATGGATAGTTTTATTAAAAACTGATATAACTCAGTGCATTGCATATGGATAGTTTTATTAAAACCAGATACAACTCAGTGCATTGCATATGGATAGTTTTATTAAAAACTGATATAACTCAGTGCATTGCATATGGTTAGTTTTATTAAAACCTGATATAACTCAGTGCTTTGAATATGGATAGTTTTATTAAAACCAGATACAACTCAGTGCATTGCATATGGATAGTTTTATTAAAAACTGATATAACTCAGTGCATTGCATATGGATAGTTTTATTAAAAACTGATATAACTCACTGCATTGCATATGGATAGTTTTATTAAAAACTGATATAACTCAGTGCTTTGAATATGGATAGTTTTATTAAAACCAGATACAACTCAGTGCATTGCATATGGATAGTTTTATTAAAAACTGATATAACTCAGTGCTTTGAATATGGATAGTTTTATTAAAACCAGATATAACTCAGTGCATTGCATATGGATAGTTTTATTAAAAACTGATATAACTCAGTGCTTTGAATATGGATAGTTTTATTAAAACCAGATACAACTCAGTGCATTGCATATGGATAGTTTTATTAAAAACTGATATAACTCAGTGCATTGCATATGGATAGTTTTATTAAAACCAGATACAACTCAGTGCATTGCATATGGATAGTTTTATTAAAAACTGATATAACTCAGTGCATTGCATATGGATAGTTTTATTAAAAACTGATATAACTCAGTGCATTGCATATGGATAGTTTTATTAAAAACTGATATAACTCAGTGCATTGCATATGGATAGTTTTATTAAAAACTGATATAACTCAGTGCATTGCATATGGATAGTTTTATTAAAACCTGATATAACTCAGTGCTTGGAATATGGATAGTTGTATTAAAGACTGATATAACTCAGTGCATTGCATATGGATAGTTTTATTAAAAACTGATATAACTCAGTGCATTGCATATGGATAGTTTTATTAAAAACTGATATAACTCAGTGCATTGCATATGGATAGTTTTATTAAAAACTGATATAACTCAGTGCATTGCATATGGATAGTTTTATTAAAAACTGATATAACTCAGTGCATTGCATATGGATAGTTTTATTAAAACCAGATACAACTCAGTGCATTGCATATGGATAGTTTTATTAAAAACTGATATAACTCAGTGCATTGCATATGGATAGTTTTATTAAAAACTGATATAACTCAGTGCATTGCATATGGATAGTTTTATTAAAAACTGATATAACTCAGTGCATTGCATATGGATAGTTTTATTAAAAACAGATATAACTCAGTGCATTGCATATGGATAGTTTTATTAAAAACTGATATAACTCACTGCATTGCATATGGATAGTTTTATTAAAAACTGATATAACTCAGTGCATTGCATATGGATAGTTTTATTAAAACCAGATACAACTCAGTGCATTGCATATGGATAGTTTTATTAAAAACTGATATAACTCAGTGCATTGCATATGGATAGTTTTATTACAACCTGATATAACTCAGTGCATTGCATATGGATAGTTTTATTAAAACCTGATATAACTCAGTGCATTGCATATGGATAGTTTTATTAAAAACTGATATAACTCAGTGCATTGCATATGGATAGTTTTATTAAAGACTGATATAACTCAGTGCATTGCATATGGATAGTTTTATTAAAAACTGATATAACTCAGTGCATTGCATATGGATAGTTTTATTAAAAACTGATATAACTCAGTGCATTGCATATGGATAGTTTTATTAAAACCTGATATAACTCAGTGCTTTGAATATGGATAGTTTTATTAAAACCAGATACAACTCAGTGCATTGCATATGGATAGTTTTATTAAAAACTGATATAACTCAGTGCATTGCATATGGATAGTTTTATTAAAAACTGATATAACTCACTGCATTGCATATGGATAGTTTTATTAAAAACTGATATAACTCAGTGCTTTGAATATGGATAGTTTTATTAAAACCAGATACAACTCAGTGCATTGCATATGGATAGTTTTATTAAAAACTGATATAACTCAGTGCATTGCATATGGATAGTTTTATTAAAAACTGATATAACTCAGTGCATTGCATATGGATAGTTTTATTAAAACCAGATACAACTCAGTGCATTGCATATGGATAGTTTTATTAAAAACTGATATAACTCAGTGCATTGCATATGGATAGTTTTATTAAAAACTGATATAACTCAGTGCATTGCATATGGATAGTTTTATTAAAAACTGATATAACTCAGTGCATTGCATATGGATAGTTTTATTAAAAACTGATATAACTCAGTGCATTGCATATGGATAGTTTTATTAAAAACTGATATAACTCAGTGCATTGCATATGGATAGTTTTATTAAAAACTGATATAACTCAGTGCATTGCATATGGATAGTTTTATTAAAAACTGATATAACTCAGTGCATTGCATATGGATAGTTTTATTAAAACCAGATACAACTCAGTGCATTGCATATGGATAGTTTTATTAAAAACTGATATAACTCAGTGCATTGCATATGGATAGTTTTATTAAAAACTGATATAACTCAGTGCATTGCATATGGATAGTTTTATTAAAACCAGATACAACTCAGTGCATTGCATATGGATAGTTTTATTAAAAACTGATATAACTCAGTGCATTGCATATGGATAGTTTTATTAAAAACTGATATAACTCAGTGCATTGCATATGGATAGATTTATTAAAAACTGATATAACTCAGTGCATTGCATATGGATAGTTTTATTAAAACCAGATACAACTCAGTGCATTGCATATGGATAGTTTTATTAAAAACTGATATAACTCAGTGCATTGCATATGGATAGTTTTATTAAAAACTGATATAACTCAGCGCATTGCATATGGATAGTTTTATTAAAAACTGATATAACTCAGTGCATTGCATATGGATAGTTTTATTAAAACCAGATACAACTCAGTGCATTGCATATGGATAGTTTTATTAAAAACTGATATAACTCAGTGCATTGCATATGGATAGTTTTATTAAAACCAGATACAACTCAGTGCATTGCATATGGATAGTTTTATTAAAAACTGATATAACTCAGTGCATTGCATATGGATAGTTTTATTAAAAACTGATATAACTCAGTGCATTGCATATGGATAGTTTTATTAAAAACTGATATAACTCAGTGCATTGCATATGGATAGTTTTATTAAAACCAGATACAACTCAGTGCATTGCATATGGATAGTTTTATTAAAAACTGATATAACTCAGTGCATTGCATATGAATAGTTTTATTAAAAACTGATATAACTCACTGCATTGCATATGGATAGTTTTATTAAAAACTGATATAACTCAGTGCATTGCATATGGATAGTTTTATTAAAACCAGATACAACTCAGTGCATTGCATATGGATAGTTTTATTAAAAACTGATATAACTCAGTGCATTGCATATGGATAGTTTTATTAAAACCAGATACAACTCAGTGCATTGCATATGGATAGTTTTATTAAAAACTGATATAACTCAGTGCATTGCATATGGATAGTTTTATTAAAACTGATATAACTCAGTGCATTGCATATGGATAGTTTTATTAAAAACTGATATAACTCAGTGCATTGCATATGGATAGTTTTATTAAAAACTGATATAACTCAGTGCATTGCATATGGATAGTTTTATTAAAACCTGATATAACTCAGTGCTTGGAATATGGATAGTTGTATTAAAGACTGATATAACTCAGTGCATTGCATATGGATAGTTTTATTAAAACTGATATAACTCAGTGCATTGCATATGGATAGTTTTATTAAAAACTGATATAACTCAGTGCATTGCATATGGATAGTTTTATTAAAAACTGATATAACTCAGTGCATTGCATATGGATAGTTTTATTAAAAACTGATATAACTCAGTGCATTGCATATGGATAGTTTTATTAAAACCAGATACAACTCAGTGCATTGCATATGGATAGTTTTATTAAAAACTGATATAACTCAGTGCATTGCATATGGATAGTTTTATTAAAAACTGATATAACTCAGTGCATTGCATATGGATAGTTTTATTAAAAACTGATATAACTCAGTGCATTGCATATGGATAGTTTTATTAAAACAGATATAACTCAGTGCATTGCATATGGATAGTTTTATTAAAAACTGATATAACTCACTGCATTGCATATGGATAGTTTTATTAAAAACTGATATAACTCAGTGCATTGCATATGGATAGTTTTATTAAAACCAGATACAACTCAGTGCATTGCATATGGATAGTTTTATTAAAAACTGATATAACTCAGTGCATTGCATATGGATAGTTTTATTACAACCTGATATAACTCAGTGCATTGCATATGGATAGTTTTATTAAAACCTGATATAACTCAGTGCATTGCATATGGATAGTTTTATTAAAAACTGATATAACTCAGTGCATTGCATATGGATAGTTTTATTAAAGACTGATATAACTCAGTGCATTGCATATGGATAGTTTTATTAAAAACTGATATAACTCAGTGCATTGCATATGGATAGTTTTATTAAAAACTGATATAACTCAGTGCATTGCATATGGATAGTTTTATTAAAACCTGATATAACTCAGTGCTTTGAATATGGATAGTTTTATTAAAACCAGATACAACTCAGTGCATTGCATATGGATAGTTTTATTAAAAACTGATATAACTCAGTGCATTGCATATGGATAGTTTTATTAAAAACTGATATAACTCACTGCATTGTATATGGATAGTTTTATTAAAAACTGATATAACTCAGTGCTTTGAATATGGATAGTTTTATTAAAACAGATACAACTCAGTGCATTGCATATGGATAGTTTTATTAAAAACTGATATAACTCAGTGCATTGCATATGGATAGTTTTATTAAAAACTGATATAACTCAGTGCATTGCATATGGATAGTTTTATTAAAACCAGATACAACTCAGTGCATTGCATATGGATAGTTTTATTAAAAACTGATATAACTCAGTGCATTGCATATGGATAGTTTTATTAAAAACTGATATAACTCAGTGCATTGCATATGGATAGTTTTATTAAAAACTGATATAACTCAGTGCATTGCATATGGATAGTTTTATTAAAAACTGATATAACTCAGTGCATTGCATATGGATAGTTTTATTAAAAACTGATATAACTCAGTGCATTGCATATGGATAGTTTTATTAAAAACTGATATAACTCAGTGCATTGCATATGGATAGTTTTATTAAAAACTGATATAACTCAGTGCATTGCATATGGATAGTTTTATTAAAACAGATACAACTCAGTGCATTGCATATGGATAGTTTTATTAAAAACTGATATAACTCAGTGCATTGCATATGGATAGTTTTATTAAAAACTGATATAACTCAGTGCATTGCATATGGATAGTTTTATTAAAACCAGATACAACTCAGTGCATTGCATATGGATAGTTTTATTAAAAACTGATATAACTCAGTGCATTGCATATGGATAGTTTTATTAAAAACTGATATAACTCAGTGCATTGCATATGGATAGATTTATTAAAAACTGATATAACTCAGTGCATTGCATATGGATAGTTTTATTAAAACCAGATACAACTCAGTGCATTGCATATGGATAGTTTTATTAAAAACTGATATAACTCAGTGCATTGCATATGGATAGTTTTATTAAAAACTGATATAACTCAGCGCATTGCATATGGATAGTTTTATTAAAAACTGATATAACTCAGTGCATTGCATATGGATAGTTTTATTAAAACCAGATACAACTCAGTGCATTGCATATGGATAGTTTTATTAAAAACTGATATAACTCAGTGCATTGCATATGGATAGTTTTATTAAAACCAGATACAACTCAGTGCATTGCATATGGATAGTTTTATTAAAAACTGATATAACTCAGTGCATTGCATATGGATAGTTTTATTAAAAACTGATATAACTCAGTGCATTGCATATGGATAGTTTTATTAAAAACTGATATAACTCAGTGCATTGCATATGGATAGTTTTATTAAAACCAGATACAACTCAGTGCATTGCATATGGATAGTTTTATTAAAAACTGATATAACTCAGTGCATTGCATATGAATAGTTTTATTAAAAACTGATATAACTCACTGCATTGCATATGGATAGTTTTATTAAAAACTGATATAACTCAGTGCATTGCATATGGATAGTTTTATTAAAACCAGATACAACTCAGTGCATTGCATATGGATAGTTTATTAAAAACTGATATAACTCAGTGCATTGCATATGGATAGTTTTATTAAAACCTGATATAACTCAGTGCATTGCATATGGATAGTTTTATTAAAACCTGATATAACTCAGTGCATTGCATATGGATAGTTTTATTAAAACCTGATATAACTCAGCGCATTGCATATGGATAGTTTTATTAAAAACTGATATAACTCAGTGCATTGCATATGGATAGTTTTATTAAAACCAGATACAACTCAGTGCATTGCATATTGATAGTTTTATTAAAAACTGATATAACTCAGTGCATTGCATATGGATAGTTTTATTAAAGACTGATATAACTCAGTGCATTGCATATGGATAGTTTTATTAAAAACTGATATAACTCAGTGCATTGCATATGGATAGTTTTATTAAAAACTGATATAACTCAGCGCATTGCATATGGATAGTTTTATTAAAAACTGATATAACTCAGTGCATTGCATATGGATAGTTTTATTAAAACCAGATACAACTCAGTGCATTGCATATGGATAGTTTTATTAAAAACTGATATAACTCAGTGCATTGCATATGGATAGTTTTATTAAAAACTGATATAACTCAGTGCATTGCATATGGATAGTTTTATTAAAACCAGATACAACTCAGTGCATTGCATATGGATAGTTTTATTAAAAACTGATACAACTCAGTGCATTGCATATGGATAGTTTTATTAAAACCAGATACAACTCAGTGCATTGCATATGGATAGTTTTATTAAAAACTGATATAACTCAGTGCATTGCATATGGATAGTTTTATTAAACACTGATATAACTCAGTGCATTGCATATGGATAGTTTTATTAAAAACTGATATAACTCAGTGCATTGCATATGGATAGTTTTATTAAAACCAGATACAACTCAGTGCATTGCATATGGATAGTTTTATTAAAAACTGATATAACTCAGTGCATTGTATATGGATAGTTTTATTAAAAACTGATATAACTCAGTGCATTGCATATGGATAGTTTTATTAAAACCAGATACAACTCAGTGCATTGCATATGGATAGTTTTATTAAAAACTGATATAACTCAGTGCATTGCATATGGATAGTTTTATTAAAAACTGATCTAACTCAGTGCATTGCATATGGATAGTTTTATTAAAAACTGATATAACTCAGTGCATTGCATATGGATAGTTTTATTAAAACCAGATACAACTCAGTGCATTGCATATGGATAGTTTTATTAAAAACTGATATAACTCAGTGCATTGCATATGGATAGTTTTATTAAAAACTGATATAACTCAGCGCATTGCATATGGATAGTTTTATTAAAAACTGATATAACTCAGTGCATTGCATATGGATAGTTTTATTAAAACCAGATACAACTCAGTGCATTGCATATGGATAGTTTTATTAAAAACTGATATAACTCAGTGCATTGCATATGGATAGTTTTATTAAAAACTGATATAACTCAGTGCATTGCATATGGATAGTTTTATTAAAACCAGATACAACTCAGTGCATTGCATATGGATAGTTTTATTAAAAACTGATATAACTCAGTGCATTGCATATGGATAGTTTTATTAAAAACTGATATAACTCAGTGCATTGCATATGGATAGTTTTATTAAAACTAGATACAACTCAGTGCATTGCATATGGATAGTTTTATTAAAAACTGATATAACTCAGTGCATTGCATATGGATAGTTTTATTACAACCTGATATAACTCAGTGCATTGCATATGGATAGTTTTATTAAAACCTGATATAACTCAGTGCATTGCATATGGATAGTTTTATTAAAAACTGATATAACTCAGTGCATTGCATATGGATAGTTTTATTAAAACCAGATACAACTCAGTGCATTGCATATGGATAGTTTTATTAAAAACTGATATAACTCAGTGCATTGCATATGAATAGTTTTATTAAAAACTGATATAACTCACTGCATTGCATATGGATAGTTTTATTAAAAACTGATATAACTCAGTGCATTGCATATGGATAGTTTTATTAAAACCAGATACAACTCAGTGCATTGCATATGGATAGTTTTATTAAAAACTGATATAACTCAGTGCATTGCATATGGATAGTTTTATTACAACCTGATATAACTCAGTGCATTGCATATGGATAGTTTTATTAAAACCTGATATAACTCAGTGCATTGCATATGGATAGTTTTATTAAAACCTGATATAACTCAGCGCATTGCATATGGATAGTTTTATTAAAAACTGATATAACTCAGTGCATTGCATATGGATAGTTTTATTAAAACCAGATACAACTCAGTGCATTGCATATGGATAGTTTTATTAAAAACTGATATAACTCAGTGCATTGCATATGGATAGTTTTATTAAAGACTGATATAACTCAGTGCATTGCATATGGATAGTTTTATTAAAAACTGATATAACTCAGTGCATTGCATATGGATAGTTTTATTAAAAACTTATATAACTCAGTGCATTGCATATGGATAGTTTTATTAAAAACTGATATAACTCAGTGCATTGCATATGGATAGTTTTATTAAAAACTGATATAACTCAGTGCATTGCATATGGATAGTTTTATTAAAAACTGATATAACTCAGTGCATTGCATATGGATAGTTTTATTAAAACCAGATACAACTCAGTGCATTGCATATGGATAGTTTTATTAAAAACTGATATAACTCAGTGCATTGCATATGGATAGTTTTATTAAAAACTGATATAACTCAGTGCATTGCATATGGATAGTTTTATTAAAACCAGATACAACTCAGTGCATTGCATATGGATAGTTTTATTAAAAACTGATATAACTCAGTGCATTGCATATGGATAGTTTTATTAAAAACTGATATAACTCACTGCATTGCATATGGATAGTTTTATTAAAAACTGATATAACTCAGTGCATTGCATATGGATAGTTTTATTAAAACCAGATACAACTCAGTGCATTGCATATGGATAGTTTTATTAAAAACTGATATAACTCAGCGCATTGCATATGGATAGTTTTATTAAAAACTGATATAACTCAGTGCATTGCATATGGATAGTTTTATTAAAACCAGATACAACTCAGTGCATTGCATATGGATAGTTTTATTAAAAACTGATATAACTCAGTGCATTGCATATGGATAGTTTTATTAAAGACTGATATAACTCAGTGCATTGCATATGGATAGTTTTATTAAAACCAGATACAACTCAGTGCATTGCATATGGATAGTTTTATTAAAAACTGATATAACTCAGTGCATTGCATATGGATAGTTTTATTAAAAACTGATATAACTCAGTGCATTGCATATGGATAGTTTTATTAAAACCAGATACAACTCAGTGCATTGCATATGGATAGTTTTATTAAAAACTGATATAACTCAGTGCATTGCATATGGATAGTTTTATTAAAAACTGATATAACTCAGTGCATTGCATATGGATAGTTTTATTAAAAACTGATATAACTCAGTGCATTGCATATGGATAGTTTTATTAAAACCAGATACAACTCAGTGCATTGCATATGGATAGTTTTATTAAAAACTGATATAACTCAGTGCATTGCATATGAATAGTTTTATTAAAAACTGATATAACTCACTGCATTGCATATGGATAGTTTTATTAAAAACTGATCTAACTCAGTGCATTGCATATGGATAGTTTTATTAAAACCAGATACAACTCAGTGCATTGCATATGGATAGTTTTATTAAAAACTGATATAACTCAGTGCATTGCATATGGATAGTTTTATTACAACCTGATATAACTCAGTGCATTGCATATGGATAGTTTTATTAAAACCTGATATAACTCAGTGCATTGCATATGGATAGTTTTATTAAAAACTGATATAACTCAGTGCATTGCATATGGATAGTTTTATTAAAACCAGATACAACTCAGTGCATTGCATATGGATAGTTTTATTAAAAACTGATATAACTCAGTGCATTGCATATGAATAGTTTTATTAAAAACTGATATAACTCACTGCATTGCATATGGATAGTTTTATTAAAAACTGATATAACTCAGTGCACTGCATATGGATAGTTTTATTAAAAACTGATATAACTCAGTGCATTGCATATGGATAGTTTTATTAAAACCAGATACAACTCAGTGCATTGCATATGGATAGTTTTATTAAAAACTGATATAACTCAGTGCATTGCATATGGATAGTTTTATTAAAAACTGATATAACTCAGTGCATTGCATATGGATAGTTTTATTAAAACCTGATATAACTCAGCGCATTGCATATGGATAGTTTTATTAAAAACTGATATAACTCAGTGCATTGCATATGGATAGTTTTATTAAAACCAGATACAACTCAGTGCATTGCATATGGATAGTTTTATTAAAAACTGATATAACTCAGTGCATTGCATATGGATAGTTTTATTAAAGACTGATATAACTCAGTGCATTGCATATGGATAGTTTTATTAAAAACTGATATAACTCAGTGCATTGCATATGGATAGTTTTATTAAAAACTTATATAACTCAGTGCATTGCATATGGATAGTTTTATTAAAAACTGATATAACTCAGTGCATTGCATATGGATAGTTTTATTAAAAACTGATATAACTCAGTGCATTGCATATGGATACTTTTATTAAAAACTGATATAACTCAGTGCAGTGCATATGGATAGTTTTATTAAAACCAGATACAACTCAGTGCATTGCATATGGATAGTTTTATTAAAAACTGATATAACTCAGTGCATTGCATATGGATAGTTTTATTAAAAACTGATATAACTCAGTGCATTGCATATGGATAGTTTTATTAAAAACTGATATAACTCAGTGCATTGCATATGGATAGTTTTATTAAAACCAGATACAACTCAGTGCATTGCATATGGATAGTTTTATTAAAAACTGATATAACTCAGTGCATTGCATATGGATAGTTTTATTAAAAACTGATATAACTCACTGCATTGCATATGGATAGTTTTATTAAAAACTGATATAACTCAGTGCATTGCATATGGATAGTTTTATTAAAACCAGATACAACTCAGTGCATTGCATATGGATAGTTTTATTAAAAACTGATATAACTCAGTGCATTGCATATGGATAGTTTTATTACAACCTGATATAACTCAGTGCATTGCATATGGATAGTTTTATTAAAACCTGATATAACTCAGTGCATTGCATATGGATAGTTTTATTAAAAACTGATAGAACTCAGTGCATTGCATATGGATAGTTTTATTAAAGACTGATATAACTCAGTGCATTGCATATGGATAGTTTTATTAAAAACTGATATAACTCAGTGCATTGCATATGGATAGTTTTATTAAAAACTGATATAACTCAGTGCATTGCATATGGATAGTTTTATTAAAACCTGATATAACTCAGTGCTTTGAATATGGATAGTTTTATTAAAACCAGATACAACTCAGTGCATTGCATATGGATAGTTTTATTAAAAACTGATATAACTCAGTGCATTGCATATGGATAGTTTTATTAAAAACTGATATAACTCACTGCATTGCATATGGATAGTTTTATTAAAAACTGATATAACTCAGTGCATTGCATATGGATAGTTTTATTAAAACCAGATACAACTCAGTGCATTGCATATGGATAGTTTTATTAAAAACTGATATAACTCAGTGCATTGCATATGGATAGTTTTATTAAAACCTGATATAACTCAGCGCATTGCATATGGATAGTTTTATTAAAAACTGATATAACTCAGTGCATTGCATATGGATAGTTTTATTAAAACCTGATATAACTCAGTGCTTTGAATATGGATAGTTTTATTAAAACCAGATACAACTCAGTGCATTGCATATGGATAGTTTTATTAAAAACTGATATAACTCAGTGCATTGCATATGGATAGTTTTATTAAAACCTGATATAACTCAGTGCTTTGAATATGGATAGTTTTATTAAAACCAGATACAACTCAGTGCATTGCATATGGATAGTTTTATTAAAAACTGATATAACTCAGTGCATTGCATATGGATAGTTTTATTAAAAACTGATATAACTCAGTGCATTGCATATGGATAGTTTTATTAAAGACTGATATAACTCAGTGCATTGCATATGGATAGTTTTATTAAAAACTGATATAACTCAGTGCATTGCATATGGATAGTTTTATTAAAAACTGATATAACTCAGTGCATTGCATATGGATAGTTTTATTAAAACCTGATATAACTCAGTGCTTTGAATATGGATAGTTTTATTAAAACCAGATACAACTCATTGCATTGCATATGGATAGTTTTATTAAAAACTGATATAACTCAGTGCATTGCATATGGATAGTTTTATTAAAAACTGATATAACTCACTGCATTGCATATGGATAGTTTTATTAAAAACTGATATAACTCAGTGCATTGCATATGGATAGTTTTATTAAAGACTGATATAACTCAGTGCATTGCATATGGATAGTTTTATTAAAACCTGATATAACTCAGCGCATTGCATATGGATAGTTTTATTAAAAACTGATATAACTCAGTGCATTGCATATGGATAGTTTTATTAAAACCTGATATAACTCAGTGCTTTGAATATGGATAGTTTTATTAAAACCAGATACAACTCAGTGCATTGCATACGGATAGTTTTATTAAAAACTGATATAACTCAGTGCATTGCATATGGATAGTTTTATTAAAAACTGATCTAACTCACTGCATTGCATATGGATAGTTTTATTAAAAACTGATATAACTCAGTGCATTGCATATGGATAGTTTTATTAAAGACTGATATAACTCAGTGCATTGCATATGGATAGTTTTATTAAAAACTGATATAACTCAGTGCATTGCATATGGATAGTTTTATTAAAAACTGATATAACTCAGTGCATTGCATATGGATAGTTTTATTAAAACCTGATAAAACTCAGTGCATTGCATATGGATAGTTTTATTAAAGACTGATATAACTCAGTGCATTGCATATGGATAGTTTTATTAAAAACTGATATAACTCAGTGCATTGCATATGGATAGTTTTATTAAAACCTGATATAACTCAGCGCATTGCATATGGATAGTTTTATTAAAAACTGATATAACTCAGTGCATTGCATATGGATAGTTTTATTAAAAACTGATATAACTCAGTGCATTGCATATGGATAGTTTTATTAAAACCTGATATAACTCAGTGCATTGCATATGGATAGTTTTATTAAAAACTGATATAACTCAGTGCATTGCATATGGATAGTTTTATTAAAAACTGATATAACTCAGTGCATTGCATATGGATAGTTTTATTTAAAACTGATATAACTCAGTGCAGTGAATATGGATAGTTTTATTAAAAACTGATATAACTCAGTGCATTGCATATGGATAGTTTTATTAAAAACTGATATAACTCACTGCATTGCATATGGATAGTTTTATTAAAAACTGATATAACTCAGTGCATTGCATATGGATAGTTTTATTTAAAACTGATATAACTCACTGCATTGCATATGGATAGTTTTATTAAAAACTGATATAACTCACTGCATTGCATATGGATAGTTTTATTAAAAACTGATATAACTCACTGCATTGCATATGGATAGTTTTATTAAAAACTGATATAACTCAGTGCTTTGCATTGGGATAGTTTTATTAAATACTGATATAACTCAGTGCATTGCATATGGATAATTTTATTAAAACCTGATATAACTCAGTGCATTGCATATGGATAGTTTTATTAAAAACTGATATAACTCAGTGCATTGCATATGGATAGTTTTATTAAAAACTGATATAACTCACTGCATTGCATATGGATAGTTTTATTAAAAACTGATATAACTCAGTGCATTGCATATGGATAGTTTTATTAAAGACTGATATAACTCAGTGCATTGCATATGGATAGTTTTATTAAAAACTGATATAACTCAGTGCATTGCATATGGATAGTTTTATTAAAAACTTATATAACTCAGTGCATTGCTTATGGATAGTTTTATTAAAAACTGATATAACTCAGTGCATTGCATATGGATAGTTTTATTAAAAACTGATATAACTCAGTGCATTGCATATGGATACTTTTATTAAAAACTGATATAACTCAGTGCATTGCATATGGATAGTTTTATTAAAACCAGATACAACTCAGTGCATTGCATATGGATAGGTTTATTAAAAACTGATATAACTCAGTGCATTGCATATGGATAGTTTTATTAAAAACTGATATAACTCAGTGCATTGCATATGGATAGTTTTATTAAAAACTGATATAACTCAGTGCATTGCATATGGATAGTTTTATTAAAACCAGATACAACTCAGTGCATTGCATATGGATAGTTTTATTAAAAACTGATATAACTCAGTGCATTGCATATGGATAGTTTTATTAAAAACTGATATAACTCACTGCATTGCATATGGATAGTTTTATTAAAAACTGATATAACTCAGTGCATTGCATATGGATAGTTTTATTAAAACCAGATACAACTCAGTGCATTGCATATGGATAGTTTTATTAAAAACTGATATAACTCAGTGCATTGCATATGGATAGTTTTATTACAACCTGATATAACTCAGTGCATTGCATATGGATAGTTTTATTAAAACCTGATATAACTCAGTGCATTGCATATGGATAGTTTTATTAAAAACTGATAGAACTCAGTGCATTGCATATGGATAGTTTTATTAAAGACTGATATAACTCAGTGCATTGCATATGGATAGTTTTATTAAAAACTGATATAACTCAGTGCATTGCATATGGATAGTTTTATTAAAAACTGATATAACTCAGTGCATTGCATATGGATAGTTTTATTAAAACCTGATATAACTCAGTGCTTTGAATATGGATAGTTTTATTAAAACCAGATACAACTCAGTGCATTGCATATGGATAGTTTTATTAAAAACTGATATAACTCAGTGCATTGCATATGGATAGTTTTATTAAAAACTGATATAACTCACTGCATTGCATATGGATAGTTTTATTAAAAACTGATATAACTCAGTGCATTGCATATGGATAGTTTTATTAAAACCAGATACAACTCAGTGCATTGCATATGGATAGTTTTATTAAAAACTGATATAACTCAGTGCATTGCATATGGATAGTTTTATTAAAACCTGATATAACTCAGCGCATTGCATATGGATAGTTTTATTAAAAACTGATATAACTCAGTGCATTGCATATGGATAGTTTTATTAAAACCTGATATAACTCAGTGCTTTGAATATGGATAGTTTTATTAAAACCAGATACAACTCAGTGCATTGCATATGGATAGTTTTATTAAAAACTGATATAACTCAGTGCATTGCATATGGATAGTTTTATTAAAACCTGATATAACTCAGTGCTTTGAATATGGATAGTTTTATTAAAACCAGATACAACTCAGTGCATTGCATATGGATAGTTTTATTAAAAACTGATATAACTCAGTGCATTGCATATGGATAGTTTTATTAAAAACTGATATAACTCAGTGCATTGCATATGGATAGTTTTATTAAAGACTGATATAACTCAGTGCATTGCATATGGATAGTTTTATTAAAAACTGATATAACTCAGTGCATTGCATATGGATAGTTTTATTAAAAACTGATATAACTCAGTGTATTGCATATGGATAGTTTTATTAAAACCTGATATAACTCAGTGCTTTGAATATGGATAGTTTTATTAAAACCAGATACAACTCATTGCATTGCATATGGATAGTTTTATTAAAAACTGATATAACTCAGTGCATTGCATATGGATAGTTTTATTAAAAACTGATATAACTCACTGCATTGCATATGGATAGTTTTATTAAAAACTGATATAACTCAGTGCATTGCATATGGATAGTTTTATTAAAGACTGATATAACTCAGTGCATTGCATATGGATAGTTTTATTAAAACCTGATATAACTCAGCGCATTGCATATGGATAGTTTTATTAAAAACTGATATAACTCAGTGCATTGCATATGGATAGTTTTATTAAAACCTGATATAACTCAGTGCTTTGAATATGGATAGTTTTATTAAAACCAGATACAACTCAGTGCATTGCATATGGATAGTTTTATTAAAAACTGATATAACTCAGTGCATTGCATATGGATAGTTTTATTAAAAACTGATCTAACTCACTGCATTGCATATGGATAGTTTTATTAAAAACTGATATAACTCAGTGCATTGCATATGGATAGTTTTATTAAAGACTGATATAACTCAGTGCATTGCATATGGATAGTTTTATTAAAAACTGATATAACTCAGTGCATTGCATATGGATAGTTTTATTAAAAACTGATATAACTCAGTGCATTGCATATGGATAGTTTTATTAAAACCTGATATAACTCAGTGCATTGCATATGGATAGTTTTATTAAAGACTTATATAACTCAGTGCATTGCATATGGATAGTTTTATTAAAAACTGATATAACTCAGTGCATTGCATATGGATAGTTTTATTAAAACCTGATATAACTCAGCGCATTGCATATGGATAGTTTTATTAAAAACTGATATAACTCAGTGCATTGCATATGGATAGTTTTATTAAAAACTGATATAACTCAGTGCATTGCATATGGATAGTTTTATTAAAACCTGATATAACTCAGTGCATTGCATATGGATAGTTTTATTAAAAACTGATATAACTCAGTGCATTGCATATGGATAGTTTTATTAAAAACTGATATAACTCAGTGCATTGCATATGGATAGTTTTATTTAAAACTGATATAACTCAGTGCAGTGCATATGGATAGTTTTATTAAAAACTGATATAACTCAGTGCATTGCATATGGATAGTTTTATTAAAAACTGATATAACTCACTGCATTGCATATGGATAGTTTTATTAAAAACTGATATAACTCAGTGCATTGCATATGGATAGTTTTATTTAAAACTGATATAACTCACTGCATTGCATATGGATAGTTTTATTAAAAACTGATATAACTCACTGCATTGCATATGGATAGTTTTATTAAAAACTGATATAACTCACTGCATTGCATATGGATAGTTTTATTAAAAACTGATATAACTCAGTGCTTTGCATTGGGATAGTTTTATTAAATACTGATATAACTCAGTGCATTGCATATGGATAATTTTATTAAAACCTGATATAACTCAGTGCATTGCATATGGATAGTCTTATTAAAAACTGATATAACTCAGTGCATTGCATATGGATAGTTTTATTAAAAACTGATATAACTCACTGCATTGCATATGGATAGTTTTATTAAAAACTGATATAACTCAGTGCATTGCATATGGATAGTTTTAAAAACTGATATAACTCAGTGCATTGCATATGGATAGTTTTATTAAAAACTGATATAACTCACTGCATTGCATATGGATAGTTTTATTAAAAACTGATATAACTCAGTGCATTGCATATGGATAGTTTTATTTAAAACTGATATAACTCACTGCATTGCATATGGATAGTTTTATTAAAAACTGATATAACTCACTGCATTGCATATGGATAGTTTTATTAAAAACTGATATAACTCAGTGCATTGCATATGGATAGTTTTATTTAAAACTGATATAACTCAGTGCATTGCATATGGATAGTTTTATTAAAAACTGATATAACTCACTGCATTGCATATGGATAGTTTTATTAAAAACTGATATAACTCAGTGCATTGCATATGGATAGTTTTATTAAAAACTGATATAAGTCAGTGCATTGCATATGGATAGTTTTATTAAAAACTGATATAACTCAGTGCATTGCATATGGATAGTTTTATTTAAAACTGATATAACTCACTGCATTGCATATGGATAGTTTTATTAAAAACTGATATAACTCAGTGCTTTGCATTGGGATAGTTTTATTAAATACTGATATAACTCAGTGCATTGCATATGGATAGTTTTATTAAAACCTGATATAACTCAGTGCATTGCATATGGATAGTTTTATTTAAAACTGATATAACTCAGTGCATTGCATATGGATAGTTTTATTTAAAACTGATATAACTCAGTGCATTGCATATGGATAGTTTTATTAAAAACTGATATAACTCACTGCATTGCATATGGATAGTTTTATTAAAAACTGATATAACTCAGTGCATTGCATATGGATAGTTTTATTAAAAACTGATATAACTCACTGCATTGCATATGGATAGTTTTATTAAAAACTGATATAACTCAGTGCATTGCATATGGATAGTTTTATTAAAAACTGATATTACTCAGTGCATTGCATATGGATAGTTTTATTTAAAACTGATATAACTCAGTGCATTGCATATGGATAGTTTTATTAAAAACTGATATAACTCAGTGCATTGTATATGGATTGTTTTATTTAAAACTGATATAACTCAGTGCATTGCATATGGATAGTTTTATTTAAAACTGATATAACTCAGTGCATTGCATATGGATAGTTTTATTAAAAACTGATATAACTCAGTGCATTGCATATGGATAGTTTTATTAAAAACTGATATAACTCAGTGCATTGTATATGGATTGTTTTATTTAAAACTGATATAACTCAGTGCATTGCATATGGATAGTTTTATTTAAAACTGATATAACTCACTGCATTGCATATGGATAGTTTTATTAAAAACTGATATAACTCAGTGCATTGCATATGGATAGTTTTATTAAAAACTGATATAACTCACTGCATTGCATATGGATAGTTTTATTAAAAACTGATATAACTCAGTGCATTGCATATGGATAGTTTTATTAAAAACTGATATAACTCAGTGCATTGCATATGGATAGTTTTATTTAAAACTGATATAACTCAGTGCATTGCATATGGATAGTTTTATTAAAAACTGATATAACTCACTGCATTGCATATGGATAGTTTTATTAAAAACTGATATAACTCAGTGCATTGCATATGGATAGTTTTATTAAAAACTGATATAACTCACTGCATTGCATATGGATAGTTTTATTAAAAACTGATATAACTTAGTGCATTGCATATGGATAGTTTTATTAAAAACTGATATAACTCAGTGCATTGCATATGGATAGTTTTATTAAAACCTGATATAACTCAGTGCATTGCATATGGATAGTTTTATTAAAAACTGATATAACTCAGTGCATTGCATATGGATAGTTTTATTAAAAACTGATATAACTCAGTGCATTGCATATGGATAGTTTTATTTAAAACTGATATAACTCAGTGCAGTGCATATGGATAGTTTTATTAAAAACTGATATAACTCAGTGCATTGCATATGGATAGTTTTATTAAAACCTGATATAACTCAGTGCATTGCATATGGATAGTTTTATTAAAAACTGATATAACTCAGTGCATTGCATATGGATAGTTTTATTAAAAACTGATACAACTCAGTGCATTGCATATGGATAGTTTTATTAAAAACTGATATAACTCAGTGCATTGCATATGGATAGTTTTATTAAAACCTGATATAACTCAGTGCATTGCATATGGATAGCTTTATTAAAAACTGATATAACTCAGTGCATTGCATATGGATAGTTTTATTAAAAACTGATATAACTCAGTGCATTGCATATGGATAGTTTTATTAAAACCTGATATAACTCAGTGCATTGCATATGGATAGTTTTATTAAAAACTGATATAACTCAGTGCATTGCATATGGATAGTTTTATTAAAAACTGATATAACTCAGTGCATTGCATATGGATAGTTTTATTAAAACTTGATATAACTCACTGCATTGCATATGGATAGTTTTATTAAAACCTGATATAACTCAGTGCATTGCATATGGATAGTTTTATTAAAAACTGATAAAACTCAGTGCATTGCATATGGATAGTTTTATTAAAAACTGATATAACTCAGTGAATTGCATATGGATAGTTTTATTAAAAACTGATATAGCTCAGTGAATTGCATATGGATAGTTTTATTAAAAACTGATATAACTCAGTGAATTGCATATGGATAGTTTTATTAAAAACTGATATAACTCAGTGCATTGCATATGGATAGTTTTATTAAAAACTGATATAACTCAGTGCATTGCATATGGATAGTTTTATTAAAAACTGATATAACTCAGTGCATTGCATATGGATAGTTTTATTAAAATCTGATATAAATCAGTGCATTGCATATGGATAGTTTTATTAAAAACTGATATAACTCAGTGAATTGCATATGGATAGTTTTATTAAAAACTGATATAACTCAGTGCATTGCATATGGATAGTTTTATTAAAAACTGATATAACTCAGTGCATTGCATATGGATAGTTTTATTAAAAACTGATATAACTCAGTGCATTGCATATGGATAGTTTTATTAAAACTGATATAACTCAGTGCATTGCATATGGATAGTTTTATTAAAACTGATATAACTCAGTGCATTGCATATGGATAGTTTTATTAAAAACTGATATAACTCAGTGCATTGCATATGGATAGTTTTATTAAAAACTGATATAACTCAGTGCATTGCATATGGATAGTTTTATTAAAAACTGATATAACTCAGTGCATTGCATATGGATAGTTTTATTAAAAACTGATATAACTCAGTGCATTGCATATGGATAGTTTTATTAAAAACTGATATAACTCAGTGCATTGCATATGGATAGTTTTATTAAAAACTGATATAACTCAGTGCATTGCATATGGATAGTTTTATTAAAACTGATATAACTCAGTGCATTGCATATGGATAGTTTTATTAAAAACTGATATAACTCAGTGCATTGCATATGGATAGTTTTATTAAAAACTGATATAACTCAGTGCATTGCATATGGATAGTTTTATTAAAAACTGATATAACTCAGTGCATTGCATATGGATAGTTTTATTAAAACTGATATAACTCAGTGCATTGCATATGGATAGTTTTATTAAAAACTGATATAACTCAGTGCATTGCATATGGATAGTTTTATTAAAAACTGATATAACTCAGTGCATTGCATATGGATAGTTTTATTAAAAACTGATATAACTCAGTGCATTGCATATGGATAGTTTTATTAAAAACTGATATAACTCAGTGCATTGCATATGGATAGTTTTATTAAAAACTGATATAACTCAGTGCATTGCATATGGATAGTTTTATTAAAAACTGATATAACTCAGTGCATTGCATATGGATAGTTTTATTAAAAACTGATATAACTCAGTGCATTGCATATGGATAGTTTTATTAAAAACTGATATAACTCAGTGCATTGCATATGGATAGTTTTATTAAAAACTGATATAACTCAGTGCATTGCATATGGATAGTTTTATTAAAAACTGATATAACTCAGTGCATTGCATATGGATAGTTTTATTAAAAACTGATATAACTCAGTGCATTGCATATGGATAGTTTTATTAAAAACTGATATAACTCAGTGCATTGCATATGGATAGTTTTATTAAAAACTGATATAACTCAGTGCATTGCATATGGATAGTTTTATTAAAAACTGATATAACTCAGTGCATTGCATATGGATAGTTTTATTAAAAACTGATATAACTCAGTGCATTGCATATGGATAGTTTTATTAAAAACTGATATAACTCAGTGCATTGCATATGGATAGTTTTATTAAAAACTGATATAACTCAGTGCATTGCATATGGATAGTTTTATTAAAAACTGATATAACTCAGTGCATTGCATATGGATAGTTTTATTAAAAACTGATATAACTCAGTGAATTGCATATGGATAGTTTTATTAAAAACTGATATAACTCAGTGAATTGCATATGGATAGTTTTATTAAAAACTGATATAACTCAGTGCATTGCATATGGATAGTTTTATTAAAAACTGATATAACTCAGTGCATTGCATATGGATAGTTTTATTAAAAACTGATATAACTCAGTGCATTGCATATGGATAGTTTTATTAAAAACTGATATAACTCAGTGCATTGCATATGGATAGTTTTATTAAAAACTGATATAACTCAGTGCATTGCATATGGATAGTTTTATTAAAAACTGATATAACTCAGTGCATTGCATATGGATAGTTTTATTAAAAACTGATATAACTCAGTGCATTGCATATGGATAGTTTTATTAAAAACTGATATAACTCAGTGCATTGCATATGGATAGTTTTATTAAAAACTGATATAACTCAGTGCATTGCATATGGATAGTTTTATTAAAAACTGATATAACTCAGTGCATTGCATATGGATAGTTTTATTAAAAACTGATATAACTCAGTGCATTGCATATGGATAGTTTTATTAAAAACTGATATAACTCAGTGAATTGCATATGGATAGTTTTATTAAAAACTGATATAACTCAGTGAATTGCATATGGATAGTTTTATTAAAAACTGATATAACTCAGTGCATTGCATATGGATAGTTTTATTAAAAACTGATATAACTCAGTGCATTGCATATGGATAGTTTTATTAAAAACTGATATAACTCAGTGCATTGCATATGGATAGTTTTATTAAAAACTGATATAACTCAGTGAATTGCATATGGATAGTTTTATTAAAAACTGATATAACTCAGTGAATTGCATATGGATAGTTTTATTAAAAACTGATATAACTCAGTGCATTGCATATGGATAGTTTTATTAAAAACTGATATAACTCAGTGCATTGCATATGGATAGTTTTATTAAAAACTGATATAACTCAGTGAATTGCATATGGATAGTTTTATTAAAAACTGATATAACTCAGTGAATTGCATATGGATAGTTTTATTAAAAACTGATA
>JAWMAG010000238.1:0-26043 GCA_037013455.1 Ceratitis rosa | reverse complement strand
ATGAAAAGAAATAAGTCTTTACTCCTTCTAAACAGGACCTACGAAGCAAAACAACCGGCGTATCAACTTGACACTGTGTTGTGGGAACTCAAGGTAGAAAAATGGAATGTTTCTCAAACAACTTTTCTGCCACTGCCCGTTATTGATTTCTCAGAAATTTCTTTTCTGATTGCTTAGCAGAGCTTGTATGTCTTGGCATCATTAATCTCCTGAACTTCGTAAAATAAAGCAAGTGGTCAGAGCATCTGGAAAAGTGAGACGAATCTACTTCACAGAACCAACATAGGTATCATCACGAGATCAGTGTTCCGTGATCGAGCAACCTGTTTAAGTAACTAACGAATTCGATTTCCAAATATCAATATGTTTAGTGGTTAGATTGAGTTCAAAAGTGTTTGGAAATTTAATCGACATGAGCGACTTTTAGCGTAATTAAGAGATTTTTACATTGAATTTACACTCCTCTAAAAAAACCAACAATTGTTAAAACAATAACCTGGCTGCTTACAAAATTTCCTTAAAACATCTCTAAAACTGTGATACTGACTTGCATTCAAACGTAGATATAGCAAATAAAGTTAGCTCCTCATCTTCTTGAATTCGATTACAATTTTCTAAAGTTGTAATTTAACAATAATGAATGGCATACACTCTATGAAGTTCACTATCAAGGGTTGCAAAATAACAAACCACGTGATTTTTGAACGTTTGAACATTTAAAAAATATAATATGAAAATTCTCTACATATCTTTTATTTAAAATTGTTAGATTTTTTTTTTTAAATGACGAAACAGGTTTAATGTTTTAGCTATAAGCCGACTGCGAAGAGTGAATGAAACTACCTTTAATTAATTGTATCATGGTTAAAACTAGAGTTTACCAGCGACTTTGTCCTCATGGAATTTTAATTTTTTCCATTTTTTTTCCAATTGAAGAGATGTTGAAAATAACTATGCTGAACTTTATTTATCTAAAATATAACATTTTTCAAATTTTATCGAAACCACCCTAATTTGTATATATCAACTCATGAAAGCACATACACATGCACGCTCATTTATCGAAATAGTTAAGTGGTTAACATTTTTTGGCGAATTCCATTTGTCGTTACTCTTAGCTGATGTCAGAATAGCCCTACATGAATTGCACTAGGTTCCTGGGCGCGTAGGAAATGTGGCTAACTTTAGGTGGGACTCAGTGCGATATGAGGTCTAAAGACCGATCGATTAGTTCGTACTCAAAAAATAGACTATTTTTTTTTTTAGAAACGATAGACTAGAGATGAAACTAGAGTTTTAAAATTTGTTATGACAAATAGAGAAATATTTTTGGACGGTTAATGATGAAACACCACTTCACTACCACTGCCGAGGCTGAAGTTCCAGTAGCTCATTCTCTTCGATCTGTAGAGCAAATTGGTTAATGGAACCTTCAAATTTCGTATTTCAAATTATGAATCATCTCTGAGTGATTATCGTGGCACTTAACCTTAACTGCTCTCCACAAAAAAATACTACAACTGAGTCGATTCGTAGCTGCGAGTCGGTCAGTTTACATCGCCATTTCGGTTAATTATGCGACTTGAGAACACACTGGGCAAAAGATCTATTGTAACTTTGGCTATGTGGAACGTGATGCTGTGCTGTTTTCCATATTATACAAACTGTCTGGAGTTATTTCGTTCGTATTTTGAGCGTAATTTTCTTGCAGTTGAAGACTCACTATTTTGGAAGTAAATTTCAAACATAAACTTAACTATTTAGTAAACAACAAACTTTGCAGTAAATATTTGGCACATTGGGAATGTCGTTGGATATGTCAAAGCTCAAATAAGTCATAGTACAAAAAGCAACAGCAGATGACTCAACCTTTATAAGTCAGTTCGCACACAATGTCTGAAAGTCGAGCCGAGCCGAGTGCAAAACTAATGAATGCGAGAAATATTCTTTGAAGATGCATGCATAAAAATCAATACAAAATCACGCTAATATAGCAGAGTGGAAACCGAGCCAAGCCGAGTCGAGAGTAAAGCTCATCGAAAAGCATTTTCAAACTGTTTTTCAGCGCTGAAGTTGAATTATATTTTACAGTCATTTATCATTTTTGACTCGATTCCTCGTGTATTTACTTAAATCTATGGATGCAGATATTTTATTTAATATTGATATTATACTAACGTTTATTATATAGCATTATTATAATCTGAATTAATAGAAAAAATTCAAATGATCGCGAAATTCAACGCTAATTCTCGCGTCCACTCTGCTATACCAAATTTCGAGCAAATACGATCAAAACCAGCTTTGCGCTCGGAGTGGCAGAAGAAGCTGAGCTGAGTTCTTAGAACCTTAAGAAGCTATAATTTATTTTTCTGCCGTACATTTCTCACAAATAGAGTGGTGTATAGTTTTTAAACTGCCTAAAAAAAAACAGAGTGATTTAAGATTAAGAATTTCGTTTCATTTGTTTATTGAAGGTATTATTTTTGTACTTGGTATTTTTTCTGGTCATGATTTTAATGTATTTTAAACTAATTGCGTATTACAATAAATGAAAGAACTCTTATGTTCCCATCTTAAAATTCATATTTCTAAAAGCCTGTGGTTTTATCTTAATTCTGGTTGATCGCCTGAAAACATAACGCTTTTTATGATCCTCTCTAGTACAGATGTCACTTTCCCAATACCCTTTTTGAATAATGTAAGTATGCAGCGTAACGATGAATTTCACTTTAAATAAAAAATTTCAATTGATTCGGTTGAAACATTTGAAAATGGTATCGTTAAAGCAGATATCAAAATAAATGTATTATCGTTTTCACCTAAAACGAAGCAGCATACTTCAATTTTAACGTTTAACATTATCTGTTAACGATTTAACATTATCTGTTAACGATTTAACATTATGTTGTCGTTAATGTTAAATCATTAACAGATAATGTTATGTAGTCGTTACTGTTAAATCATTAACAGATAATGTTAAACGTTAAAACTGATGATGCTGTTAATATCATAGCAAACAGCCACTTTAAAATTAACGTTAACGCTGAGTTTTTGCGGTTTCAACATTAATAATTTCATTTCGTTTCGTTAACATGGCGCCGAAACGAAACAAAATCTTTTTGGTAAGTTTATTTTTAATATTATGATAACACAACGAAATGGCATCGTTTCCAGCGCACAAGCAGCAAATCTAGTCCTCAGCTTATTTAAATCGAACTATTTCGGCTACGGTCGTCGCATCTCTTTTACATCCTACATACGTGTACGAGTACATCTGTATGAAAGCCTAATAAATATCTACTAAAATAGCTGATTTTATACACGCCAATTTTGTTGCACAAATGCAAAGCCATCATTGACACCATCAGTGACATGGTTCTATGGCTGCTTTGAGCGTATTTCCGCTGTTTTCTTTTTAGTGCTATGTAAAAGTTTTTATTTCTATTATTTTTATACTTCTTATTCACTCGGTGACCGGACAGTCACAAACCTTAAGCACTCGTACTTTGTAGTGATTTCATGAATTTCACAGATTTCATGGCATGTGCCATGGGCGTGCAGCACTACTTTTTTTTTCAAACTACATACAAATGATACTTACCATATATACATATGCACGTATTTGCATATGGCTTTTGGCGTCAACACACTTGTCATCGCATAGATTATGTAACATTGTAACAGACGTGGTTCCGCTGTCAATGGCGGAGTACCTTGAGTAGTTCACTTGATCTGCTAAGAATGTGGTTAAAATAGTTATTTAACTACATTTAAATGTAAACCAAAATACATACGAGTACATATACGTACATACACACATATATACTTTCCTCGTTTTCTATGTGTCAGTTGCAACTAATCCACCGGAAAATGTGTCATTACAATACGTGTCAAATTGGTAAGCATACTTGAGAAGCTTCAACAATTTTCACTTACCTCATTAAGTTGTGTTTCAACAAAGGACACATTCGTGAGTTGTACTTTGGCTTTAAGAAATTTTATAATAATAAATAATAAATGATATATGTACCATACATGTTTCCAAAGAGTCATTTGTTGATTTATGACGCAATGATTATTACTGGGCTAGTCAGGAAGATTACCCATGTGTAGACATCGAAAAACCAGAATTAGAATTATTGTGCTACCAAGATGTTTTCAACTAAATTTTACCACCCATTTTACAAACTTACTTACTTAATTTGCGTAGGCATTGCTTACATGGTTAAAGCTGAATCAATAATAACGCAACAGTATTTTTTTCTTTTAGGTGTCCAGCGCCAGCAAGAGATTCCAAGGGATGACAGGTCCCTCTCCATATGAACGTTCCAACGGAGCGGTGGTCTACCTCTTTCTTTCATTCATATCTATAGTATATTCGCACAGCTCATCGTTTCGTCGTCCAACCACCAATGTGCAAAGAACCATAATACTTCCGCAACACTTTTCTCTTGAAATCTCTAATGCCGACGCATCAGATGTGGGCATCGTCATTGCCTACGCATCATATAGTAGGACGGGCATGATGACCGATTTGAAAAGTTTGATCTTTTTATATCGAGAGATGACTTTACTTTTCATTGGTCTACTCAGTCCAAAGTAGCACATGTTGGCATGACTGATTCTGCCTTGGATTTCGAGGCTGGCATTGTTGTTGGTGCTTATACTGGTTCAACGATAGACGAAATTATCTACTACTTCAAAGTTCTGGCTATCGACAGTGACGTGACAGTCACTTTTGATGATAATAGCTTAGATGTGGTTTTTAGGAGGCTAAGAAGGCGCAGACGGTGTGGATTTTTTTGTGGATTGGGCAGAGCACACTTATATTCCTTTCTTTCGATCATATGCCTTGTCGCCACTTCACCGCCATGTTTAAATAACTCTACCGGCAGGCCTTCAGCTCAAGCCGCTTTGTTGTTCTTTAAACGGGCAATCGCTATTCGAACGTCGTTATAGTAATGCAATGTCGTTTCCATCGTCATCTCCGGGTGTTCCATTTTCACTACCATTTAGCAGGACGGAAAAGTGTTCCCTCCATAAATTCACCTTTCTGGGGTTGCATGCGGTCGGGAGGCATTTTCTTTCATTTGCTTTTTTACTATTTTGGTCAGAAGTCTGTTGGTATGAACAGTATTCACGTAGTCAGACTACAAATGCCTTATACTAGAAGATGTCGAGGCAGAAATAACTCAACTCAAGGGTAATAACAGAAACCCTGGTTGTGCGAGACTCATACTGAAGTAACTTTATCTCACACCTCTAACAATTCTAGTGAGGTATTGAGTATTAAGGTGTAGATTGTCCAAGAGTTCATGGGAGACATTAAGCGTTTTGTCGAGTGTTTGGTTTTTCCTCCGTCGTTTCGGAACTGTTAAACTTGCCATTCCAAAGGACTGTTCACACAATTGTCATACTACATCTACAAGCTAACTCAATTTGAATCTAGAAACATCAGTTCATATAACTGAGTTTCAAATATTTATACATATGTATTTAATTATGTTATCAAATGCATAAGCACATATGAATGAATGTCTGTATGTAGTTAAATATGCAACTTCTCGAGAGTCTAAGCTTCGCACTGCTTGCATCCTTTCTAAGCCAAGTAAGCCAATGTATATATGTACTTACATATGTACATAATGTGTGCTTCTTCAAATAGTTTGTACGTTAATTACGCACTTGTTTCTATTACGAAAGTCACTGTTGCTGCCACGGGAGGACGAAAGGGCGGGAATTGGCAATTCAACACGCTGCCTAACGCACGCCTACAACGTCTTCAAAGACGTGCCAGCTCTGCTTGTCCTTACTCCTTAGTGAAATAGTTTTGTAAGTGTTGCTGAGAAGTAATTTTCAGTTAAGTATGTGGGTGAGTGGGTGCGTGGGTGCGTGTGGCGTTGTGTAGGTTGGTGTAATTGTAATATTTGCCTACAAATGAATGTGCAAAATGGTAACTTGTGTATATACATACATATAATATGTATGTATGTACGTATTTATGTAGGTGATTGTGTATATATGTATGTATGTGGCAATCACTTGTTGCCCCATAATTTTCCGTTAATCTGGCGTAATGAGTTGTACGCCATTTTTGCCAAATTGTTTGGTGAGTGCCTGATAACAATGTTTGCACTAATTTGGCATTTTAATGGTACTCCACTGACACTTGATGCGCTTTTAATTGCGCCAAACACTTAAGTGCGCACACTATTCTGCATACATACACACATGCACACTCACAAACACATCCAAACACTGTTCGATTGCAGTGGGTAGTAGTTGTTGGTGGTTGTCTTAGTGATTTTATTGTTGTTATTGCTAACTAGAGCGCATGAAATAGCGTTTGTGGTGTCGGCAACACTGTTGCCATTCTCTATGCGGAGCAAAAGGTCAACTAAGGAGAGGAGAGGTAAGCGAATGAATGCATACTATTGTTGTTGGTGCAAGTCAGCTCCTTACTCCTAGTGTGAAAACGTGATGGCTAACGCTATTCAATTTACCATCGCTGTTGCCGCTGTTGTTGTTAATGCGCGCACATTGCACACCGCCGTTTGATTTTGATATATATATGTGTATATATTTTTTTTTGCCTTCGCTGAGTTTCTGGAAAATACCTCGATTGCCTGGGGCTGACTAAATGATTTGTTGCTGTTATTACGCGCATATATTTTTGCATTTACGTATGTATGTGTGTGCGTGTGTGTGTGTCCTTATACATATATCCATAAGAGCTTTGGTGAGTTATTCACTATATTCTTAACTCTCTTTGCCTGCTCAATGCCAATAGTTTTTTTATATATACACACATACACACAAGCCAGTGAGTGGATTCCAAAAATCCATGTGAAAAGTAAGCGATTCATTAGTTTCAAATTGTTGCGGTTTTTCAATGCGTCACGTGCAATTATTTTGAACAGCGTGGAGGTTGAATTGCTGGAATTGCTAGAAAATTCAGTACCACTCATACGCCCTGGCATACAATAATATAGATACATAGGTATACTCGTATATGTAGAATCAAAGATAAATTTTATAAGAAACCGCTTAAGCATTTATAGCCTAAGCTACTATAGGAAAGATCAAAGTAAACCTACCTACGGGAGCCACACGTAGTGAAACTAATTTCAACAAAATGAAGGTCTCGCTCCTTCCGATCGGCTTAGAGGATAAGATATATTTTTGGAAACTACATTCTCTTTGCTAGTAATGTACAACTGGCGCCTTCAAGTCCCTCAGTTTTTGAGATATATCAACCAAACTTGGTAGACAAGTGTATTTATATATTGTACTAATCAGTTGCCGGAACCTTCCAGATTCCAGATCGCACAACTGTAAAATATAGCCTCCATACAAAAGATTTGTTTAGATATGTGCTTTTGGATCATAAATGAATTAAATCGCAAAATAAAATATGGATTTTTTTACAGTTACTAAAATTTATTTCCTTCATTTAAACATAAATTAAACTTTTATTTTATTTCTGTTTGTTTATAAAAAAACAACTAAGGAAATTTGTCCCAATTTACGTTTCTAAGATTTATTCTGGGAGCTATTCTGCATGGAATGTACTCCATTCTTGCAGTAGCACCTTCCCGCGCAAGAAAGCTTCCGATCATTTGAGCCAACATATGTCAGGAATGCGTGAGGTTATGTCCCGTCAGCTCGTAGAATAATTTTCCCCATCACTTTCTTAACATCGAAATGACAAATGTGATGTTATCATTTATATACTTGTACGTCATCCTCTCTTCGTTTCCTTGTACATTTTCGTCATTCTTGTCGGACAAACAGAACACAGCTGAGCGACAGCATTGATGCCGAAGAAATCAGCTTTGATGAAAAATTTCCCTACATACGTGTATTCGTACGAGTACATACATACAAACAATATTAAGATTCAGTCTTTATTCCAAAATTTTTACTTACATCATATACATGGTTTATATAGCATAGAAAAAAAATAACAATAACAATCCTTTTCGAAAATCAGCAAAATATTGTAAGCAGAACTCTGTAATAGTGGCATGCGCTGGTGATGCAAAAGTTTCTTTCCGAATACGATAATTTAGGTACATGTGTTTTTCATTATATTTTCTATAAATACTAGTTCACCGACTTCAGTTAACAACATATAACCCCACACCAATATTCTAGCACGACCGAAAAAATTACTTTGGCCCAAAAATCGATTTCTTTTTTATATGCTCCTTAGCAAATGAAAACCACTTAATTTAGTTAACCTCGCTTATCAAAATTTTCTTCCAGTGAACTCGGGCATTGTAACCGTCGGAGTTCATTACTCTACGAATAGTACGTGGGTGTACAATGGTACCGAATGCCTTCTTTAATATTGCTGCGATCTCAGTTGAAGGTGTTTTCGGTTCTTTCTTGATAATTTTTAAAACTTCTCGTTTTTCACGACTTAAAAGTACTGGCGGAAACCCGACCTTTGGGCGATTATCGAACTGGGAATCAGATTCATGGCTTTTTATTATAGGGGTTACTGCCGTTCGAGGTCCTTGAACTAATTCATTATTTATAATATTTTTTTTCTCACCACAATCGTAGTTTCTCTTCACTTTTTTCACTTAAGCATATTTTAATTAAGTAATTATTTGAAGGGTAATTGGTGGTGACGAACAATGTTGTCCACATGAAATAGAAAGGCATTTTTTCTCAATTTCTTTGATTTTTTTAAATAATCAGAAATTGAATAAAAATTGGTTTTATGGTAAAAAAAACTCCAGAATTTGATGCTTGCATTTAATTCATAGCTTGGCGTATCTTCAAAGGCAAGAAGCCATGGTGACGAACACTTTTGTTCATGTATGTATACAGATGTGGGCACGACTAAAACAGTTCATCTTTCTTTTTTATTATTTGCTTTTTCCGAGTTCGGCTTATTCTTAAGACCGAAAAGCATTTTTGTATTGTATGTATATAAGAAATCTCATCATGCCATTTATGGTATGCATCTTGATGTTTTTCCTAACAAAAGGAAGGACTTACAGTTCATACCAAACAGCCTCCGAACCGCCGATGGATTTTTGTAAGCAGCCTCAGAGGGCTTGGCATTCTCTGCCAAGGGACGAACGCTCTTAGAAAAAATAATTTTGGATGTTGGTAAAACTAGGACTCGAAATCTGGGCTTAATAATGGTAATAAGTGTTGCCATTAGCCATTGTAGCCATTAGCTATTGTGGTCGTACGAATAACAGAAGGACAATATTTTTTATTAATTTATTTATTGACAGACTTTTTATATACATACATAATACTGTGGACAAAAATACCGGGAACTTGTATTATATATAAATAGAGAATCTTCATTTAATCTTCCAAATCAATTTCATTCCCTTAAAAGTAATTCCTTCTAGATATATTGGCCTTATACTAACTTTTCCTCCAACCTTCGGTGCATTCTAAAAAGTCACTTTCAGGTATGGCCTTCAGAAAGCGTGCTGATTCTTGAATCTTTTCAATTGATTTGGAACGGTGTGTCCTCCCAATCGTTTTATAAGTTTGAGGAATAGCTAGAAATCGCATTGAGCTAAATCAGGCGAATACGCTGGTTGAAGAATGATTATAGTCATGGTGATGTGGTCACGCAGAACGAGGGCAGTGTGCGATGGTGCTTTATCGTGGTCCAAAAACCAAGATCTGTCGGCCTACTCAAAATATTTTCTACTCACTTTTTCGATATTCCAAATAGGTCAGTAAGGTTGTGAGTGGTAAGTAAACGGTTTTGGTGCACCATTTCTTACTTTGCTCGTCAGTTGATATTGAAGGTCATTTCGTACCACCCAAAAATTCTAGTTTTCAAAAGAGGCTGCTCAGCGAAGGCCTTCTGCAACGTTTTTGATGTCCTGGCAACAGAGATTTCATTAAGCACACAAAGTCTAATCGAATCTTGGTTATATAAGTACGATCCAGAAACCCAACAGAAGTTCATGGTATGGAGCCCAACAGCAGCAAACCCACCTGTAAATTGTAAGCAACAAAAATCCGCAGCAGGAGTAATGATGTCAGTGTACTAAAATCGTATCTGCTTTTCCATCCACTGGAAAAAGGTCAGACGGTAACTGCAAAATGGCACACCGAAGAGTGCTTGCCAAAACTTTTCAATAATTTATTGGAAAACAAGAAGAAAGAGGATTTGTGGCGCTGCTTCTCACATCATAACAACGCGTCATCCCACACTGCTGAAATAACTACTAATTTATTGCGATCTCTGTGATCGAAGAAATACGTCCAGCACCATATCCCCGGATATAGCACCTTATGATTTCTGATTATTTTCAAAAATTTAAAAAAAATTTTAAAGGAAAGGTCTTTAATAGCACATAACATAGTGTTTCCCTATGTTCGTGCTGTCTTTCTTTTCATGATCTTGTTTTAGAATTATTTCTCTTATTTTTTATGAAAAAATACTACGAAAATATTAAATGAAAACGTATCACTGCAACCATTTGAGTTGTCTCATTAGGACTCTTCTTTAAACGGATAAATTAAAAACAAATACAATACAAATATGTGTAAAAGATTTATGTACATTATAGATATTTATTATCCTTATATTTGATACTGTGTATTTTATTAAAAATAATAGCTTAATCAATTTAAATTAAAAATGTGAAAATTTCTATTTCAGTTTTGTTGCGCATGAATCAATAGTTGCCAATATGAGGTCTTTATCAAGTTCGGGCGCTGATATTCTCACAAAACACTCAATTAATTCCTTGCTGGAGCAACGTCAAGATTTTTTGAGTAGACGAAATGATACCACTGATGAGTTAATATCACCTTTGAATGGTAAGTGTTTTTCTATCAGCTTTATATTCAACATCAGTATTAATGACTGTGCAGGTGGCCATTTGTCTAGCTTTGCATGTCTTACACTAAAGGAAAGTATGCCGATATATACTTTAACGCTCTCATTGATTATTTTAATAGACGTATGTGCATATGCTACGGTATATATGTACATACATATATTTTATATGTTTGATCCTTTGTAACCGCTGAAACTATTCTCAGCCACGCTTCCCCTCCAATGTGTGATATGTGTCTTCATGTTTTCCCAACAAATGAAGGAACCTACAGTTTATACTAAGCCGCCTCCGAACGGCTGATGTTTTTTTTTCGAGGAGCCTTTATTTCATGTCAGAAATATACTCGGAGGGGTGGACATTACCATCCGAGGGCTACCGTAACTAGAAAATTTAACTTAATTATTTTTTTTTTATTAAATATCCATAACTTTTGGATGTTGGTCGTACCAGGATTTGAAACCTGGCTTCCAAATGGGAGGACGCAATGCTAACCACTCGGCCGCGGTATAGTCCCGCTAAAAATCAAAAATCTAAAAAAATGTTGCGTGCAACATTGAAGGGCTATTCTAAAAATATATTCTTCTTCTTCTTTATTGGCGTTGGCACCGCTTACACGATTATAGCCGAATCGATATAAGCGCGCCCTTCCTCTTTTCTTTTCGTTATCTGGCGCCAGTTGGAGGAGAGAGGAGGACTTTACTTTTCAATTGCCTACTTAGTCCAAAGTAGCACCTGTTGGCAAGAGTGATTATACGTTGGGTTTCCAGGCTGACATTGTTATTGGTGTTAATGCTGGTCCCTAGATAGACGAAATTATCTACGACCTCGAAGTTATGACTGTCAACAGTGACGTGGGAGCCGAGTCGCGAATGCGATGACTGTTTGTTTGATTTTTTGTCTTGCCCTCATTCACTACCAGACCCATTCGCTTTGCTTCTTTATCAAGTCTGGAGAAAGCAGAACTCACGGCGCAATTGTCGAGGTCAATAATGCCGATATCATCGGCGTATGCCAGCAACTTTATACTTTTATAGAAGATTGTACATTCTCTATTCAGCTCTGCACCTCGTTTTATTTTCTCCAGCAATATGTTAAAAAAGTCACAAGATAAGGAATCACCTTGTTTGAAACCTCGTTTGGTATCGAACAGCTCGGAGGGTCCTTGCCGATGCTGACGGAGTTTTAGTTTTGCTTAACATGATACGCTCCACAGGACTTTATAGGCGATATTAAGTAGGTTTATCCCACTATAATTCTCGCAGACTGTGGGATCCCCTTTTTTATGGATTGGGCAGGGCACTCTTAAATTCCAATCGTCGGGAGTGTTTTCGTCCGACCATATTCTACAAAGTAGCTGATGCATGCACCTGATCAGTTCTTCACCAACGTATTTGAATAGATCGGCCGGTAATCCATCGATCCCTGCCGCTTTGTTGTTTTTAAATGGGCGATTGCTATTCGGACTTCTTCATAGTCGGGTAACGGAACAGCTTTTCGATCGTCATCATTTGGAGTTTCGGGTTCACCTTCTCCGGGTGTTTCATTTTCACTGCCATTCAGCAGGCTGGAGAAGTGTTCCCTCCATAGATTCATATACTCTGGGCATCCGTCACTGGCTCACCCCTCTGGGTCCTAGAAGAGTTTGCTCCGGTCCTGAAACCTTCTGTAAGTCGTCAAGCTCCTCGTACTCTAGCATTTCGGCCACTTTCTTTTTTCCGTACAAATGCGTCTTGCTTCCCTCTTCAGCGCTCGGTGTCTAAATCACCCCGCACGTGTTGTGGTCGATCGCAAGGTTGCGATGTAGGCAGTCTGTTTTTTCTCCACTGCGACACGGCAGTCCTCATCATATCAGCTGTTTTTGCGACCTTTCCGAAATCCAATAGTTTCGTTTGCAGCTGTACGTAGGGAGTTTGCTATGCCTCCCCACAGTTCCCTTATGCCGGGTTGCTGATGAGTGCTCTCAGGGAGCAGGTGTGCAAGTCAAGTAGAAAACCGCTCGGCAGTCTGTTGTGATTGCAGCTTTTCAACGTCGAACCTTCCTTGTGCTTGTTGACGGGCGTTCTTCGATACACAGAGGCGCGTGCATATCTTCGCTGCGACAAGATAGTGATCCGAGTCAATATTGGGACCTCGGAACGTTCGCACATCTAACACACTGGATACATGTCTTCCGTCTATCACATGATCGATCTGGTTGAAAGTTTTTCGATCTGGAAACAGTCAAGTAGCTTGGTGAATTTTTTTGTGCTGGAATCTCGTGCTACAGACAACCATATTTCGAGCCCCGGCGAAGTCTATCAGCCTCAGCCCATTTGGAGACTGAATTTCCCGACAGTTGTACCAATGATACCTTCTTTGCCCACCCTAGCGTTGAAGTCGCCAAGATCAATTTTGACGTCGTGGCGGGTGCAGCGCTCATAAATGTGTTCGAGGCGCTCGTAAAAGGTATCTTTGGTCAAGTCATCCTTCTCTTCCGTCGGAGCGTGGGCGCAAATTAGAGTGGTGTTGAAACATTTCGTTTTGATGCGAATTGTGGCGAGACGTTCATCCACCGGAGTGAATGCCAGTACTCGGCGACGGCGTTTCTCCTTCACCACGAATCCGACACCAAATTTGCGCTACTTTATATGCCCGCTGTAGTAAATTTCACAAGGACCAACCTTCTACAGTCCTTGTCCCGTCCATCGCATTTCTTGGACGGCAGTGATGTCAGCCTTTAACATTATGAGGACATCAACCAGCTGGGCAGCAGCACCTTCCTAATTAAGAGACCAGACATGCCAGGTGCATGCGCTAAAAACATTTGCGGGGGTCGTCATCAAAATGGGGGTCTCTCGTCCGAGGTTTATTTAAATTTTTCATTGGATTTTGTTTTTCATATGGTGGGTTCCAAACCCTACGCATAACCGCACGGGATTCGCCTTCTCACTTTAGCTCTCCCCCAAACTGATGTTTGTTGGCTACCCAGGGGATACGTGGTCTAGACCGGAAGTCGTGAGCTGCTTGAACCATATGCAAAAGAATCGTTATCTCAGATAATTTCTTTATCGAAAGAATACGCTCTTTAAGGCAATTTCACAGGAATTCGTTCATTTATATTCGTTCTCGGCCATTCTTTGTTAACACCACAACTAAAGCATAATGACCATGTACAACGAAGAGAGTTTGTTGAATGGAATATTTTGGATGCTGATTTTTGGAGCAAAATCATCCTAAGCGATGAATCACATTTTCATATCGGTGGGTTCGTTAATCGCCAAAATTCCCGCTTTTGGGGTTTTGAGAAGCCACAGGGGTGATTGTAAAAAAATAAATAGCAACATACTTTATTGAAAAGGAGGCCAAAAGAGGCTGATGATTTTTCATCAGGAGATTTGATTGAAATTTCAGAATTATATTCGAAGGGGTTGACATTCCCTGCCACCGGGCGACCGCAATTAGAAAAATTTACTTAATTTAAATTTCCTTAATTTTTGGATGTTGGTCGTGCCAACTCCACTACTCTGATCCTGGCCTTCCGAATGGCGGTACAAAATGTCAACTACTCGGCTATAGCGGCCGCCATTTCAGGCTTTCCAAGTGCGTATATGTATGGAAAGCCGTGGTGGCCATTTGCTCGATGTGTCATTCCATGAATAATCCTATCCCATTTACTTTATGAATCAATGAAAAAAGTACAATCGAAAAACTAAAAACTGTGTTTTTTGTTTAATACCAATATTGCCTTAGTTTTCGGACACCTTTTACATATATATTGGATTTCCTATGAAATTACGAAGTTGAACACTTTTATATAAACATTTGTCTAGTTCTTCAGTAAATGCTTTTCCTGTAGATATGTAAATGTACAGATATGTGGACCCTTTTAAAATCATTCATGAATGTTTGGCAATTGATCTTTTCAGCCCTACTAGGCGAGAGTTGGCCGCCAATAAATGCGTTGCATTTACGAATATTGTGCATAAATAAGTACACACTTCACAGCCCATACTCGTGCATATGAATGTGTGATATTCAAGTAGTACAAAGATATTGGAATATTATGTAGTTAATTATATTTGCATATGCTTGAACAAATGCATTTTACACACACGTACGTGTATGTATGTATGCATGTATCGCTGCGCCCTGTGGCCATTTGAATTTCGAAGAAAAATATTTTATTTGGTTAGATTTCATGCTAAGTAAATGCCAACTGCACTTGACTCGTTCTGCCTACACTTTGAAAAGGGACAAAATATTGCAACTCTCTGACAAAATTGTTTACTGTGGGCGAGAAAAACCAGGCTGGGCAATGCAATTTTGCGAAGACTTGTACAAATATACTTCAAATACAGCTATACATTTGCACATACTTTAATTTATTATATTTACTTGATACTGAAAAAGTTATAAAGCTAAATTCATTGTAGGCAAAAAGACGAAGGAAATGTACTACAATGTCAAAGGAAAACTGGCGGCAAACTCGCACCACTAATTTGAAATTATTTGTATTACATATTAAGCGTAAATTAGGATGTGTCGCACAGCATAGAGGAGGAATCGAATAATGTTTTTCAGTTGCAATTAAATAATTTTTATAAGGCTTATGGCGAAATATTTAACATTATTTTTAAAATTACAAAAAAACAATAAAGATTTTCATAAATAATATTTTTGCATTTAAACAAAAGCTGGTTTCAAAAGTATAATCCTACATTTTGACATCTGTCAAACTTAACTACCAAACGAAACATGTTTTAATTCAAAGTTCACAATTTATGAGAATGGATTGCTTAATAACCCCAAAATGCGTTAAATTAAAACTTAATATGAAAGTGGTGATTTAGAGCTTTATATGGAGCTTATAGTGTACAGATCCGACCAACTACTCAAGCAATTGATGACATTTTAAAGAAATTTGAAGAGACTGAATCAGTTACATATGTATATTATAAGGCCTGTGCATCATCGTTTTGCTCGTTCCACCTCAAATATCGCTAATGCAAGTGAAAGTGTAACCCGAATGTGTTTCTTTCTCGACGCTCTCAAGATCTAGGACTTTCTTCCGGCACGTTAAGGCTTTATTTTGTACTTGAACTTACACCTACATCCATATCAAGTCCAGCTCACACAACAATTAAATCCAGCCGATCATTCATAACAACAAGCAGTGGACGGCGAACGAAAATTATTTACTCCCTGCTGCGCTCTTTAGTCCGGGGTTGTGATCTTACTTCTTTGCAAACGAGAACAGGAAGGCTGTTACTGTCTGACTGATTTTTTTTTAGACTGAAATTTTGAGAACACAATTTAGGCAATAAATGGTTTTAACAAGATGCTGTCATATGCCACACAACACAAGCGGATAGAGTTTTATTGCGAAAGAAATTTTCCAGCCGCGTAATCTCTCCTCTTGACGATGTCAAAGATACCATAAAAATGCCAGAAAAATTTAGGAATATTTATTTAAAATATATTTTAATGATAAATTTATTTTGAAATTATTTCTTATACTAAAAGCAAAACCCAAAAAACAGACGTTTAACTGGAATATGAGGGCTAAGCTGTCGATACGGAATCCTTGGGAGGAGCATAGAAGGCTTTTAGTTTCATTTTCAAAGCTAATTTATATTCAAAACTTTATGGTAGTGAGCAGAAAAGTTCATTATTTATATCTTTCTATCTGTGTTGACACTTTTTTCTTATGATATTCTTAACATCAAAATAAAAATTTTATTGAGTGAATTGGAATTTAACAACGCACTTATTCTACTACCTCACAGAGAGTGAAATATTTGGCAAAGAAAGCGGCAAACCTTTTTCGGAAAACAGTCCCGATAGCAGAGGTGTATTTTACGGAATTCTATTTTAAAAATTAACAGTATCCTCAATATAGACGGCTATACAATCCATTATAACAGATCTTAGTTACATAGATTTTTCAATCCGAACCGATTTCCTTTTGGCAAAGTAACCAAATGCTTACTTCATTGCTTTTTCGGAAATTAGCTGATAATAATAAAATTTTCTAAAGGAATTATAAATGTTATTGTTATAAAAAAAAAACAGAATACAAAGCTAATTTTGACGTTTTTTTTCATAATTGAGCTTATCAAACTATAAGAATCTTCCCTATTTTAAAATTGAAGTATTAGCCAGAAATTGATTTTAGAGTTTCCAGCCGATTTTTGTATGGCAATATGCAGACGTAGTGCAGCTACACTGGAGAGAATCTATGGCTCGGATCCTGACCAGACAATAATCCAAAATTATAGAAAACGTTTTTTTTTTTTTGCTAAATACCCCAGGTGATTATAGCTTCGACGATAAATTCATCTATTTCTACCATTTATTAGGAAAACGTCATGTATGCGTACATATACATATAAGCCAATTGAATAAAGCTCGTCTTCAAAACGTTGAATAGCAAATAATTCTTTATTTATGCAATTCTCAATATAAAAAATTATAACTAATGATGATAGAAGTACAGAGAGTAGATAGAGGACTTTGTGTTCTCTCGGTGTTTAGATTTGGTGCCAATATGTAAAAAGTCAGTATTACTGGTAGATATAGTATTTCTGGACTCAGGCGGCCGCACAAGCCAAGTGGTAAATGCTGCGTACTGACATAATGAGAATCATGGGTTCGCACCCCAGTCATACCAACATTCAAACTAAAAGAAAATTAAAAAATAATCCATCCGAGTGTATTTTTAGACATAAGATAAAAAGGTAACCACAAGCCGTACGGAACCGGCTTAGAATAAACTATAGGTCACTTCATTTGTTGGAGAAATGAAATCATGTTGTTCTCCACTTTATGTTTCCAACGGAGTAGAGACATTCCTCCTCCTCTGTTTCCAACAATGGGAGTTCTTTCCCATGCGGGAGACATGACTTGATTTGCTAACCTATGTCACTGTAGCAGGCTATAACTCCTACAAATTATCGTTCCATCGTTTGCGGTACTACAATACATTCTACGTAATACCCCATATAGCAAGACCGGAATGATAAAAAACTTGTAGAGTTTGGGCTATGTTCGTTGAAAGAGGTCTTTACTTTTTGATTTACAGCTCATTCCAAAGTAGTACCTGTTGGTAAGGGTGAATCTGCATTGGATTATGAGCTTGATGTTGATGATGGTCCCGAAATAGACGAAATTGTCTACTACCTCAAGGTTATGTCTACCAACAGTGACATGGGAGCCAAAACGCGAATTCGCAGACTGTTGATTTGGTGGCAAGAGATAGTTGGTCTTGTTCTTGTTCACTACCAATGATTTCAATGCATGCGACTTACGCCAGAAGCTTTACACTCTTATAGAAGATTAAAGAAGTCCACACTAAGGAGTCAGCTTGTCTTTGCTTTTGGTGTATCACTGCGCCATTTAAATTTTTTACCCCTTTCAAATTGCTGCAGTATTTTTAAACGCGAATAGTGAATAATTTCGGACGAAACCTGAAACTGAACTCTGCGATAGAAAAATTGAATTCGAATTTGAGCCACCCTAATGTATGGTACTTATGGTCACAGTGGGTAATGCGACAATGCCCAAGTCACCACATTCGCTAGAGGCTTGCACCATCGACGCGCAGCGGCAGCAATAGCAAAACTAATAGTAGCAGAAATAAAAATTACTACAGATAAATTTGATTTATTGTGGGCATATTTCATTGCATTAAATGGCATTATTATTGCTGCTGCTCGAGTACCAATATAATGCAAGCAAATACACATATTATATAAACCTGTATATCTAGTATATACATACACATACATACATACATACGTATACTCGTATGTATGAATAGAATTGTATCTCGCTATCTAGCGGCTTGTTCCTACGCTGTCACCAAGTATTTCATTCTCTTTAGTCACAATCGACTTTTGCTCTATGTTGCAGATGCAGCAGCAGCTACTGTTTGTAGTTGTTGTACCATAAGTTGTCATTAATACAATGCATGAGAGCAATGACAAACAGCCTGCCAAATAATAAGACATGAGCTGTGACCATACCAATTGCCAATCATTACAATTAGGATGTAGGCGAAATTGAGGGCAGAAAAGCGAAAATCATTTTTTTTTTTCAATTCATTATCTCCTAATAAAGAAATATATGTATAATAAAAAATACCAAAAATTCACATATTTAATATAATAAACAAAATGACCATTGCAAATGTGAAATTAGAATTTTATGGGAATATATACAAATACAATATAATACATATTATTTATTTCTAGTATTTATTATTTGTACTTTCTTCCTCCTTGCAGATCCGCCTATTGCCATTAACGATTTTCTTGGCTTTGGCAAATCGACCACAAACGGTTTGTTGCTGGGTACTAATGGGGACACTCTGTCTACTTCGATGGCAGCCTACACACCATTGACACCGAGTTCCTCGCAATCCTCTGCCTCGCCCGGCACCCTGTCAGCTAATTCTTTTGATATCTTTCAGGTGAGTATTATTATTTGCAAATAATCGGAAGTTAAAAGCTTTGCCCTATTTGGCAGCAATAGCAGTCTTATGTGTAGTTTTTACTCGATTTTTCGTAATGTTGTTATGAGTCTTTTGGTTCGTTTTGTTGGAATTTTGTTTGTTGCACAGTAGTGATTTAATGCACCTTTATGCACTGCACTGCAGAATAATATATGCCTTTTCATACATACTCACACAAACATATATCTACAATATATATATTATATGTGCCTTTAAAGCGCTTAACCTTTCTGCAGAAATTGTTTGTTGGATTGGATTGTATATGTGTATTTACTGGTTTATATACATACATACATACATATAAGTTTGTTATAAGATTTTATAAAATTTAAATTAAGTGTTGCCGCCTAAAAATTAAAAAAAAATAGACAATATATAAAAAATTATTCTTATGATAGTAAATAAATACAAAAGTATGAAATCGTATTAAAAATCGTTAGAAATGTCTAGGCACTAGCGTTGCCGATATTTCCTGAAAATGTTTTGATCGCGAAAAATTAAATTCACCATATGATATAGCTTTCGTCTTCTTAATTGCCAGCCGTCAGTTTTTCTCTTCCTCTTTCTCTTCCTCTTCCTTTTCCTCTTCCTCTTCCTCTTCCTCTTCCTCTTCTTCTTCCTCTTCCTCTTCCTCTTCCTCTTCCTCTTCCTCTTCCTCTTCCTCTTCCTCTTCCTCTTCCTCTTCCTCTCCTCTTCCTCTTCCTCTTCCTCATCCTCTTTATCTTCCTCTTTCTATTCCTCTTCCTCTTTATCTTCCTCTTTCTCTTCCTCTTCCTCTTCCTCTTCCTCTTCCTCTTCCTCTTCCTCTTCCTCTTCCTCTTCCTCTTCCTCTTCCTCTTCCTCTTCCTCTTCCTCTTCCTCTTCCTCATCCTCATCCTCTTTATCTTCCTCTTCCTCTTTATCTTCCTCTTCCTCTTCCTCTTCCTCTTCCTCTTCCTCTTCCTCTTCCTCTTCCTCTTCCTCTTCCTCTTCCTCTTCCTCTTCCTCTTCCTCTTCCTCTTCCTCTGCACCCGAATAAATTTTGAGGATATTCTTGTTCAAACATGGTGGCATACAGCAGCCACAGCACATTATTTTCCTACAGTCGAAAGCAGCTTTCCAGGATTTGACGCATTGTAACTATCTGATCAATTATGGATTTTCTAGGTCCAAATTCTTTATACCTGAATTTCCCCCAGTTATGATCTTATACATACCTATGTGCGGCCGCGGTAGCCAAGTGGTTAGCATTGCGTATTCACATTCGAAACGCTCGGTCAATCATTTTTATCACTTTAATTCATTAGGCGCCTAAACCCCTATTGAGCACCTCTGAGCAATCAGCATTTTTTAACGTGACTGATGCTTAGTGCCCCCGTTATTTCAAGAAAAATTTGCGTGTCGATCTGGTTTAACTAGTTACAGAATTTCATCGACGTTTAGAGTGGCTGGAATACATACCTATGTACAATGATATACAAATTTCCAGCACGGAATCGAGCAAACTACTCCTCGGTTCGGCGCATATTTACAGCATTCTCACTCAGTTGAGAAGTGGCTACATTCTTATTCACTCCAAATAATGCTTTTCCTAGTTGACGGCTACGATAGCCGAGTGGTGCGTAATCCAATTAAGTAGCTAGAGTTCGAGTCCTGGCCCGATCAACATCCAAAAATTAAAAAAAAGCAATTTAAATAGAGCATTAAGTTAATATTTTTAATTGCCATTTTCAGTTGGCAGGGAATGTCAACCCCTTCGTTTGGAGGCGGCATAGTATAAATTGTAGGTCACTCCGTTTGTTGGAATTCGAAGAGGAGCTTGGCCGAAAATTGCTCTCTCCCTTAGATGGTCTTTGATCAAATTTCATACTCTTAAATTCTTGTTTGACGGAGTTTCGCTGAAAAACCTCACAACTGAAAAAATCAATGTATGGGAGTTATGCACCACTGTGTGTAGTTCATCCATCATATGTAGGCTTTTTTGATTCAACTCAACTCGTTGTTCTCAACTAATAATGTACCATTTCATGTACATAAAAGTTGTAAGAACCGAAATAGAGGTTAACTTTACCATTCCTTTTTAGCTCATGTAGACACTTTAGGCCCCTATCAATATGTTTATGCAGAACGAACATTGAAATGCACGACCCATTCAGACATTTGTGTAGCTATTTTAATACTCATCCCGCCCGCATTGATTCCTCTGACTCGTTTTTCTGTATCAAAACCTACTTACTTAAGTAAATTCCTTCTCATTTTTCCCATGTAATTTATAGCAGTTAATGAGCCAATCTGTAGGTAATTAATGTAGGAGGCAACTGTAACCGCCACATTCTGCGTTCGATCTCGGGTACAGGATAGTCCGGACTGTCACTGGTTTTCGGTCATTGGCGCACCCCTCAGTCGTTTGAGCGGGAGGTGGATAACACTGGATTCGTCGAAAAAAAGCTGAATCTAAGTTTATACTCCTCTCATTCAAGTTGTATTGATTTAAGATTAAGAATTTTTAGGTGGTGACACTTTCAGTAAAAAAAAAAAAAAATATATATATATATATATATAAATATATATTTTGCTTTAATGTTACACATAAATCACATTTGAAAAATTGTGTGTTTTCAATGCATTTAACATATTTATTATTATTATATTCCTCCATTTTGCTCTACTAACTTTCCTTCAACTAATTATGTACTCGTATTATATTTGAATGTATTGTATAATTTTATCATATTGTGTATTTTATTTTTCTTGTTGTATGTTCTTCTTCTTTTTTTGTATTATTAATGAAATGGGATCGAATTTAATTTTAGTTTGAAAATGTTGCACAAAATAACACACCACTTAAGGTATTTCAAAGAAACATCAGCTTCGATTGTTCTGCACCTTTATCGGCAAGTTCGCCCACCTCTATTTACAATCGCTCTTTTCTCAATTCACCTCTAGTCAGGTAAAGCTCACTTAAATAATAAATATAGTATTTTTTAACTTATCTAAAATATAATATTAATTATAAAAAGAACACATTTTACAAATGACTGGTGGGAGTTTAGTTACGAAAATAGTTTTTATTTTATATTTTATTTATAATTTAAAATTTAGTGATGGCAGCAATTCATCGAGTGCCAATGGCTTATCGGTTGATTCAATACCGTTAATGTATCAAAATAACTTCGTCGGTGGCGGCGGTGGTGGCATTGGCGGTTGCCTCTCGAACAGTCGCTCGAATTCGCCGGAAAGTCAAAATAGCAATCAATCCAATGTTGAGCATAACCTGATTGATATGATTGTAAGTTATTGCAGTTAATAGTATTTTTTAGGTAAATTTTAAAATACTTTATTCTCGTTTTTAACAGAACTTGCTCTCGGTAGCCGATAATGAGTCGCAAATGGCGCTGGGCCAACAGCAGCAGCCACATCAGCAAATCTCTTCACCGTTACGTTTCCACCAACAATTGTCGCTCGGTCAGCAACAGCAGACTACATCCCCTACCACGCTTAGCGGTCTCGGCAATGCCAACAATGTATCTGGCTTTACCACAAATCTCTTCGACGAGCAGCAATTGCAGAACTTCGACGCTCTCACCGCTGTCGATTTGGAATTGTCGAAATTGCAAAATATGCATGCTTTCAACACGCTCAAATTGTTGCAAGCTCAATCGCAACAAGTACCACTGCTCAATAATTTGCTGAACGGCTACAGCAACGGCATCAATCAGTTTAAGAGCCTGCCGCAGCCCCAGGCACAACCACAATCGGCGGCCGCCGCTGCAACAGATGCACATTTGGATCGCGTAGCGAAATTTTATCGCAGCTCGGCTGCTCTCTACGACGCCACCTGCACCTGGAGCGGGCAGTTGCCACCACGTTCACATCGTATGTTAAACTATTCGCCGAAAGTGTTTCTCGGCGGCATACCATGGGACATAAGCGAACAGTCGCTTATACAAATATTCAAGCCATTCGGACAAATTAGGTACGCAGTGAATTCGAAATTGTTATTTTGAGAATTCGACAACCTTGAAAACGTGTTCACAAACTATTATTATTATTATTATTATTATTCAGAGTTGAATGGCCGGGCAAGGAGCAGCAGGCGGCACAACCCAAGGGTTATGTTTATATTATTTTCGAGTCTGATAAGCAAGTAAAGGCTTTGTTGTCCGCTTGCGTGCTGCAAGTCGACGACTCACACAGTGGCGGCATTTATTATTTCAAGATTTCGTCGAGGCGTATAAAAGCGAAGGATGTGAGTTGGTTGATTAACATTAAGTTACAACTGGCTTCATTATTCATTTGCAGGTTGAGGTTATTCCTTGGATTATAGCTGATTCGAATTTTGTCAAGTCCACTTCACAGAAATTAGATCCAACCAAGACGGTATTTGTTGGCGCATTACATGGCAAGCTCACCGCAGAAGGTTTGGCGAAAATAATGGACGATCTCTTCGACGGTGTCCTCTATGCAGGTAATTAAATATTTTAATAACAATGGTTAGCACTGCATACTGCCATGCGGTGGGTTAGAAGTCACTCCCAAGGCAAGATGGGTCAACCCCTCTAGCACGAAATAAACAACTCTTCATAAAAATCTATCCAATTATTGGGAATACATCCAGACACACATCACAATTTGTAGGAGGAACTCGGCCGAAACATTACAAAATACACATACAAACATTACGAAATATTACACATCAACGGCATCTGTTTGGAATACAGAGCTATAGCCGTTTAGTTTGAAAATACATCTGATATTGGGATGATCACTTAAGAATCCTAATCTTGTACCTACTTCACATTTGGTCCAATCAACATAGATGAAAATATCACCACTATAATGGATGGTCTTAGCATAGATCGACTGTCAAATTACCGCCGTCAGGACCGTGACACGAAACATTCTGATGTCGCCAGAGCACATCACTTGCACAGCGAAGCATCTATGCTACGACTCAAGGAGCATAATGTTGTGCTGTGCGAGCAATTTCTACAACAAACATTAGAGAGAACTTGACTTAAAGGGCTGTATACAGCAACTTGTGCAACAACCACTGGACAGGACGGTGTACAGACAGCCACTTAACGCCATTCACCAAGAATCAGTTAACACCTTCATGAACTTTCTCCCTGCGAATGGCGTTCTCGGAGTCGAACCACTACCCAAAGCAAACTGAAGGCTCGAGAGTCCCGTATAATACTGGCGCAATTCATGTCTGGATATTGTAGCAGATTAAACTCTTACTTATGCAGACAAGACCCCGACACCCTAACGTATGTGTCATAACCACCTCGTCGCATGCCCACTAAAACCAGCTCATTTAACCCCCCTCTGCCTCTGGTCCTGGTCCTGGGGGGTTGTTAGTTAGTGGAATTGCGGTGTTGTGGTTGGGGGCTTTAATGCCAACGCAAGTCGAAATAGCTCGTTTCCTGGACCTCCCGTCATATTATCTCGATAATTTGGACTAACTAGCCTTTTCATATGGAGGATTAGAAAACCGCTACCACAAAAACAGCATGGTCTTACCATCGGCCCATTTTGCCCTACTTGCATAGGTATTATATGGATATAACTAACCGAAAGGTTGCTCTTCGTCTTCACATTGTACGTTAACCCCGAAGATCTTTTAGAACTTCTTGTCTTGGCAGAAAAATACCAGTGTTCGAGTCCTTAGCACGTCAACAGTAGGCATCTCACTATAAAATCTTCTATTTCTGTTTTCAGGCATCGACACCGACAAATACAAATATCCCATTGGATCGGGGCGAGTTACGTTCAATAACAATCGCTCATATATGAAAGCGGTTTCAGCAGCGTATATCGAAATACGTACTACGAAGTTTACCAAAAAAGTACAGGTGGATCCTTACTTGGAGGACTCGCTTTGTTCCATTTGTGGCGTGCAGCATGGACCATATTTCTGTCGCGAGCTGTCCTGTTTTAGGTGAGTTGAATAAATAATATAATTTAATATAAGACATTGACTAAAAATGATATCTAAGACTAGGACTAAAGCCAAGACTAAAACTAAGGACAAGGCTGGGGCTAAGTCTAAAACTTAGATTAAGACTAAAACCTAGACTGGGAATGAAGTTAGTTAGTTAGTTTGACAGGTTTCATGATCATGGAACCCTGATCAAGCACACTTAGTGCTATTGGCCCGTTGTGATACCTATGGTGGTCCTGATAAAGGGATTCCTTTCACCTTTTCAAATGTTCAAACCACTTGGTGTGTTTTATGAAAATCAGGAGATTAATGAAGCCTACCGATGCAAGCTCTGCAAGGCAATCGAAGAAGAAATTTCCTAGAAAACGACAACGGGCCAAAACTAAGAGCTGGACAGTGACAGCGGTAATGTTCCACCGATTCCTTCTCATCTATGTTCCTACAGCTATGGCAGAAGTCGTTTGGGAAGCAGCCCATACTTCTACCATGAGTTCTCATAGGGCAGTGCCTGGTTATTACGCTGGTTGTTATGCTTATAGAGATCTTGTTTATGGCCAGATTTTTCTTGTAATATTACACGTAGTGTAGCTCTTCCATCTACTGCTGGTCCTTCTAATGAAGACTAGCCTTAGTGGATACCTTGTCGAGAAAAGCGGTGAGCAACGTGCAGAGTTTACCGTGGTTAGGACTGTTCCCACTCTGGCCAGGTCATCGGTTACGCAGTTCACTAGCATGTCCCTGTAATCAGGGACCCAAACCAAGAACGTTTCGCATGCAGTCGAGAGTTT